>CM053775.1:49587163-49612268 GCA_028658325.1 Potorous gilbertii
CTCGGGTAAAATTTGGCATTGATGGAAAAGTTAAGGTTTTAATGGCAAATTTGATTTTATGATTATTATGTCATCAGGAAATAAAAATTTTATAGAAAGGCATGTAAGTCACGTACGTTTTGCCTCAAAAGATGTTCTTTAGCTCATGTGAAATTATACTCGTATCTGAAACCTGTTTATAGGAACTTTCTATTTCAAGATTCCATGGGACTGTTAACTGATTGTTCTTCTGAGTGTAATTCCAGGTATGGATAGAAAGAAAGGCAGTCTGAGCCTCCAGTCCATGACGCCAGTAAGTCTGTGATATGCTGGTATGAACTACAAAGTGTGATCTCGTGGATAGGGTAGGAGAGCGACTGTTCAGCCTGGGATAAGGTAGGATTCTCCTGACTCAATTTCTCTACTGACACCTGGCAGACTCCAAGCCTTACTGAATGCAAATTGACAATGTATTCCTGCCTGGAATTGACATTAAGTTGGGGAGATAGTGTTCACCTGCAATGTCCCTACTATTAATTACAATTTCTTATAGTCAAAAGGTTTGTAAGCTTAGTCCCAGATCTATTGAATTATAGATTGTTGGTAGGAGAACATCCGAGGTTAAGTCTACAATTAAGTATTAACTTTAAGAATTTAGACCAACAAAAATAATTTAGGGTCTTTTAATTCTTAGTAATAGTGTGGAGACAATTAGGTCAAGGGCTTGTGAAGTTAGCATACGTAGTTATTATTTGTGTCTCAGTTGGTTAATGTTAAAAAAAATGTGCTTTATACTGTGAGTGCTTTAAAAGAAGTATCACCTGACAGAAAGCTGGAATTGTTTTATGGGATATGAGCCCTGTCAAATATGAAAAAGATAAAAGATAAAAAAAGAATTATCAGAGTGAGATTCCTCAATCCATACTCATCATCTATTGCATTTTCATGATGTTTGTAATGACTGTAATCTTTTTTTCTAGAAAATTCCTCCATGGAATTGAACAATGTGAGCATTTCAAGATTTCAAGTTTCATTTATTTTGCTTAATTACATTTCTACTCACTCATTTCCATTATTGAGCCAACATATTTCACTTTCTATACTGTAATTTACTCCTCAGCAAGGTGGAGCAATCAACTTTCTTATCTACAGATAGGGAACAAGGAACAAAAGCTGAACATTTCTTCCACATCCTATAATGAACTTACTGGGAGCATGGACAAAGCTAGATATTCTCGAAAGTAGCTAAAATTAGACAGAATAGAGGGAGACAATTCAAAGGGCATAGGAATAAATGCGAGAAAGGAATGAGCAGTACAAATGATACCCTCATATAGAGGTCAGGTAGGAGGGAGTGAATAATGATCCAGAGAGAGTCTCCTCCCTGGTTCCAGGTGAGGGTTCCACCCAGCCCTCTCTACAGCTGTCATCCTTTTATTCAGAGCAATACCTCAAGAGACTTATTATGAATTCCTAGGAGTACGATCACAATTATACTGACACATGTATACATCATAGGGACATTAAATGAGTCATTCAGTGTGTAAGCAGTTAGTATATGGTAAAGGCAGGAATACCTCCAGCCCTTTGAGTCTCAGAGCTTTGTACTTCCTAGGTACCTCTAGGTGAATCACTGTCTTTCCTAAGGGCTTCAATCTATTCATGATTACGGTGAGGTGTTCAAATGAATGGCCTCGGTAGTCCTTGAGCTCTCGTTATACTGTCAATTTCTTTGAGTTTTAAAACTCCCTATTTGTTTTGCCAAAATTTACGTGGCAATGGACCAAAAAAATTACAAAGCAGGTTCAAGATATGATATGACTTTAGGGAGTGAAAATTAATTTTGAAATCATATGACATGATTCTCACACAATCAATTGACCTGTCCAAAGACAGAAAGCATAATTCTGAAAGAAGTCCTTTGTCAAATTACGATTAGTTCATATTTATGATTTTAAAACTAGGAGTTACATTTCAACATAGTTTTTAAATCAAAGGAAGTCCATCACAGTGAATGGTATGTGACAGTATGGAAGACACCTCCTTCCTTTCTGGTGAGTTATTTAAAATGATTTCATACAAAAAGATTCATTACATAGGAAATCATTAGCATTTGCTAGGGAAGCAGATTCTAACCAACGCCAGCCTAACTTTGAGAAGGTTCTCCAAATATTACACTTGAAAAACTCCCCTTCAAAAATTGTATCATCATAGAGAGTAGGACACTCTCCAATCTAAGCTCACTATACTTTTAACTATTCAGTTATGAATGTCCACAAGTGTTTAAGAATAATTCATACTTTGCCACCTCCAAGGGCCCATACTTTTTCCTACCAGGGGAGCCCATCCCATCCATGCCATGGGACAGTGGTTAAAACTCTTAGCCCTGTAGTTTCCATTTTTCACCCTTTTATTTACATACGAAATGATGTCCACAGACACTCTGAATACATAATTTGAATTATGGGAAGAGTGAAGTAGACTTTATGAGAGTAGCCAGAGAAACTGTTATTGATCATGGTTCATATAAGATGCGAGCTCTCTCTGGGCTAATGTTGTGTCTTTACTCATCTTTGATTCTTTAGAATTCATGAACATTAGACTCCCTGTCTTTGTAGATATTTTTCATGTTTTTTCTAGGAAACAAAGTAATTGCACAGAAAGTTGTAGTAGTCAGTATTCTTGCTTTGAGAATCGCCTGTAACTGAATTCGCACTTTAGATAATGAAGGAGCATTCCTTTTTGTGGGTGGTAGTTTTAATGGTTATACTTTTGGTCAACAGTTGGCATTCTGTCAGTGTAAAATTCTCAGTCCAGATCGTTGCTCTACCAATTCATCCAATGAACTCTTCAGAAACCTATTGCCTTGAAGAACTGCCTGACGTTTCTTTATTCCTCTAAATTATTTACAATTCATGTTTAGACCTTTTTTCACCACCCACCTGATACCAAGGCCCAAATGGCCAAAGGCAGTATTCTTCCGTTTTCCCCCTTAACTTTCCTTGTTTACAAATTTAAAACAAACTAGTTTTTAAGTTGAAAACAAGACTAAAGAAACCATTAAACCCTTCTAACTGATTACACAGAACATTTCAGAATGAAATGCCTTTAAAAAAAAGACACATGTACATACACATCATAGTTGTACTTTGACATTTGCTTCAACCCAATAGCCTGAAAGTGAACTCTTCAGTACATGACACGGAAGGAGAAGACTCTTGAGAGTCTTGATTAAAAAGATTCCCAGAAGTATGATTACATTAAAATGTAAATGAGATGACTGACTGGATGAGATTTTTAACCTCTGACTGTTGAGGACAGATGAGTTCCCCTGAAGAGGCTTCACTGAGTGACACTATTTCCCCCATGATAAGCTTAATGTGACTTTATAGAAAGAATTTAAACAAGGAATATACAATGAAATGGGCATAGCTTACCATTCTCGATAAACATTCCTTTCAGAGGATTCTCTTTCCTTAACTAAAGTTTTCTTCAGAAACCTAATACGTCTGTTCTTTCCCTCTATATGATTCAGATTGTAGTCTATTATGGTAAAACCCAATAGAGTAAAGTTTTTTCTTTTTAAGGGAAAAAAAGTCTGAATATTCTCTTATGGTTTTGGAAGACTTGGTAGCACTTTCAGAGAACAGATCAGGGTAATTTCAATGACTGTAGGAGAGCAATGTGAAACAAAGGCTTCCATCAGCCTATTGGAAGGAAAATCCAAGGAACACAAAAGAAATCTAAAGGAAGTGTTACTAGTTTGCAAAATAAAAAAATTTTTGTATTAAAAAAGTTGTTTCCTTCCCTTTCAATCTCCTTGATATAGGTTTTAAGTCTGTAGTCATGCAAAACATTTCCATAACAGTCACGTTGTGAGAAGGTAACTGTATTCCCCTCCATCCCATCCTGCCATATATTGAGTCTATTCTCACCTTTGACCCTGTCCCTCCTCAAGAGAATTTGTTTCTGAAAAACTCCTCTGCCCTCCATATTTCCTCCCACCTCTCAACCCCTTCCCGCCTACTTTCCTGTAAGGTAAGATAAGTTTTCATACCCCATAAAGAGTGCCTTTTATTCCCTCCTTAAGCCAAATCTGATGAGAATAAGGCTTCTTCTTTCATTCTCATCTCCCCCTCTTCCCCTCCAATGTAACAGCTTTGTCCTGGTTATTTTATTTCGGGTAATTTACACCATTCTATCTCTCACTTTCTTCTTCTTCCAGTACATTTATTTCTCACCCTTAAATGTTGTTATATATCATGCTTTCATAATCAACTCACACCTCCAGCTAATGTATATCCAAGAAAGATCTCAGGAGATATAAATATTCTCTTTCCATGTAGGAATGTAAACAGTCCTACTACAACAATTCCCTAATGATTTCTCTTCTCTGTTTTCCTGCTTCTCTTGATTCTTTTACTTGAAAGTCAAATTTTCTCTTCAGTTGCAGTCTTTCCATCAATTATCCTGGAAAGTCCTCTCTAGCATTGAATGCTCATATTTTCCCTGAAAGATTATATTCACTTTTCCTAGGTAGGTGAATCTTGGTTTTAATCCTGTCTCCTTTGATATGTGGGTTATCAAATTCCAAGTCTTTTGATTCCTTAAGATAGAAGTTGCTAAATTTTGTATTATCTCAATTGATTCCACAACAATTATACTCTTTCTGGCCACTTGCAATATTTTCTCCTTGACCTGGGATATCCAGAATTTGGCTGCAACGTTCCTACAAGGTGTCCTTTGGAAATCTCAGAAGGGGATTTTTGAATTTGTTCAATTTCTATTTGACTCCTGGTTCTAGAACATCAAGGAAGTTTTCCTTGATAATTTTTTTAATATAAATTTATTTATTTAAAATTTTACATTCATTTTCACAAAATTGTGGTTGCCAAATTTTCTCCCCATTTGTCCCCTCCCTCCACCCCAATACACACAGCATTCTAATTTCCCCTATCACCAATCTGCCCTCTCTTCTATCATCCCGGCCTTCTCTTTTCCCCATCTTCTCTTTTGTCCTGTAGGGCCAGATAACTTTCTATTCCCCATTACCTGTATTTCTTATTTCCTAGTAGCAAAAACAATACTCCACAGTTGTTCCTAAAATTTTGAGTTCCACCTTCTCCCCATACCTCCCTCCCCACCCATTCCTTTTGAGAAGGCAGGCGATTCAATATAGGCCATATCTAAGTAGTTTTGCAAATGACTTCCATAAGAGTCGTGTTGTGTAAGACTAACTATATTTCCCTCGATCCTATCCGGCCCCCTCTGTTTCTATTCTCTTTTGATCCTGTCCTTCCCCAAGAGTGTTGACTTCAAATTGTTACCTCCTCCCATTGCCCTCCATTCCATCATCCCCCCTGCCTACTTATCTCCTTCTCCACCACTTTCCTGTATTGCAAGATAGGTTTTAATACCAAAAGGAGTGTGCATTTTATTCTTTCCTTTAGTCGAATGTGATGAGAGTAAGCTTCATGTTTTTTTCTCAGCTGTCCTCTTTTTTCCTCCACTAAAATGTCTCCTGCTTGCCTCTTCTTTAAGAGATAATTTACTACATTCTATTTCACCCTCTTTCCTCTCACTACATTTCTCTCTCACCGTTTACATTGATTTCTTTTAAGATATGATCCCTTCCTTTTCAATTCACTCTGTGCTCTCTGTCTCTGTGTGTGCATGCTTTTGTGTATGTGTGCGCACACGTGTATATGTGTGTGTGTATGTGTGTGGTAATCCCACCGATTTCCCAGATACTGAAAAGTTTTAAGAGTTAGAGATATTGTCTTTCCATATAGGAATGTAAACAGTTCAACTTTGGTAAGACCCTTTGCCATTTACTTTTTAATGCTTCTTCTCATTCTTGTGTTTGAAAGTCAAATTTCCTTTCCAGATCTGATCTTTTCATCAAGAATGCTTGAAAGCCCTCTATTCCATATTTTCCCCTGAAGTATTATACTCAGTTTTGCTGGGTAGGTGATTCTTGGTTCTTTGCCTTCTGGAATATCCTATTCCATGCCCTTCGATCCCTTAATGTAGAAGCTGCTAGATCTTGTGTTATCCTGATTGTATTTCCACAATACTTCAATTCTTTCTTTCTAACTGCTTGAAATATTTTCTCCTTCACTTGAGGACTCTGGAATTTGGCCACAATGTTCTTAGGAGTTGCTCTTTTTGCATCTCTTTCAGGCGGTGATTAGTGGATTCTTTCAATACATATTTTGCCCTCTGGTTCTAGAATAACAGGGCAGTTTTCCTTCATAAACTGATGAAAGATGACGTCTGGGCTCTTTTCTTGACCATGGCAATCAGGTAGTCCCATGATTTTTAAGTCGTCCCTCCTGGATTTTTTTATCAGGTCCGTTGTTTGTCCAATGAGATATTTCACATTACCTTCCATTTTTTCATTCTTTTGAGTTTGTTTTGTGATTTCTTGGTTTCTCAGAAAGTCATTAGCCTCCATCTGTTCCATTCTAATTTTGAGAGAACTATTTTCTTCAGTGAGCTTTTGAATCTCTTTTTCCATGTGGCTAATTCTGCTTTTGAAAGCATTCTTCTCCTCATTGGCTTTTTGAACCTCTTTTGCCAATTCAGTTAGCCTATTTTTCAAGGTGTTATTTTCTTCAACACTTTTTTGGGTCTTCTTTAGCAAGGTACTGACTTGTTTTTCATGCTTTTCTTGCATCTCTCTCATTTCTCTTCCCAGTTTTTCCTCCACCTGTCTGACTTGACTTTCAAAATCCTATTTGAGCTCTTTCATGGCCTGAGCCCACTGGATATCTATTTGGGATGTTTAGGATACAGTGGCCTTGACTCCTAAGTCTTTACCTTATGGTAAGCATTGTTCTTCCTCATCAGAGAGGAAGGCAGAAACAACTGGTCACCAAGAATGTAACCTTCTATGGTCTTATTTTTTTTCCCTTTTCTGGGCATTTTCCCAGCCAATTCCTTGACTTCTGAGATTCCTCTCCCCTCCTGCCTAGATTCGCCCAGTTAGTGCTTGGGGTCTGAGATTCAAATGCTGCTTCCGAGCCTCAGGGCATTCGGCAGGGGCGTGGCTGCTATTCAATGTGAGCTTAAGTTCTGGTGCTCAGGTGGGGGCAGGGCTGCCTCCCAGACTCAATTCCCTCAGGGGGTTTATGTGGATACATTCAGTAATGGACCCGAGATAGTGTCTGCTCCTGGAGCCTCTGGCCGCCACTGCGTCTGCTGCTGCCTCCCGAGGGATCCTGAGTTATGGAGACACCCTGCTCCCCTCTCAGCCAGCCCAGAAGTCTCCCTCACTGACCTGTGCGTCTGTGGGTGGAGGGACCTTCGTGGCTGCTGGAGATTCTGTCCCTGAAGTCTGCTCCAATCTGCTTCTCTCTGTGCTGCATGGCCATGGGAGGACTGAGTTCCACTCCTGTCTGGTGCGCATCAGATCTTTGGGGGTCATTTTTTTACGGCTCTCAGGAATGGAAATCTCCTTCACTCCTTTGCTGCACGACTTCCACTGTTCCAAAATGTGTTGGGAGTTCTTTTTAGAGGAAATCCATGGGCTGTGCGTTCCTAGCTAGTATATGTGAATCTTTCTACTCTGCCCTCTTGGCTCCTCCCCCTTCTTCATAATTGCTTGAAAGATGATATCAAGGCCCATTTTGAAACCATGATTTTAATATACTCTGATAATTTTAAAATTATGCCTCCTGCAGCTATTCTTCAGGTCAGCTGTTTTTCCAATCAGGAATTACAGACTTTCTGATTTTTCTTTCCTTTAGATACAATTCAAAATTTTGTGATTTTTTCATAAAGTCATTAACTTCCATCTGCTACATTCTAATTTCAAGGAGTTCTTTTTTTCAGTGAACATTTGACCAATTTTGATATTTTACCTTATTCTTCTCCTCATTGGCTGTTTGGATCTCTCTTAAAATTTGCATCAGTCTTTGTTTTTAAGGTATCATTTTCTTCAGAAATTTTTGGTTCTCCTTGAGCAACCTATTGACTCGTCTTTCACAATTCTGGTACATCACTCTTATTTCTCCTCCAAATTATTCTTATACTTCTCTTACGTTATGTCTTCTATGCCCTTTGACAAATTCATATTTTTATTGGAGGATTTGGATGTAGGTGCTATTATTTGGTTGTATTCTGCTTAAATATTTTGAGCAAACCTTCCCTGACTTAATGGGTTTTGTGCATCTGTTTTCAGAAATACTTCTATAGATCTGTCAATTTTCAGTTTTTCCAAAGCTGTATGATCAAAAGAAAGGTGTTTACTCTCCTTCTCGCATGTGCTCTGGTGTGAGAATTATCACAATCACTTTATTCTGTTTTGGAACTGTGAGTAGGGTTGCTTCTCCACTACGGCCACAAGCCCTCCAACACCAGATAATATTCTCACTCCAGGACCACCACCCTGAACTGTGGTCCAGATAAAAGGCCAAGCAATAGAATTCTGACATAGCAGCGGGAAAGAGATCCCCACAGTTTGACTTTTCTCATCCAATAGATCCGCACACTCTCTGTGGTCCAAGAAGTCTAGAAGCAGTTGCCACTGCTGCCACCTCCACTGCTGCTTCCCTTGGATTGGAGCCAGACTATGCTCTGTTCTCACCCATGTCCTACAGGCTTTTACCCCTTCTAAATTGTCTTTTGCATTTGTGGGTTGAGACATCTGGATAGTGCCACAGCTACCATTGACTCAGTCCCCTGAAGACAGGTCTGTTCCCCTGTCTCTTCCCATTACCTTTCAAAGAGGATTTGGTGCCCAACGTTAAATGTCCTCTGAAAACTACTGTTCTATTGCATTATGGATAGATAAGGAGTAGACTTTGGTGGACTACTCAAAGAAACTCTCATTTATAGCACTGAAGAAGTAAAAATGTGAGTTGTTTGAGGTCAAACGCCATGTATACTTTCTCTCTGATTCCTTATTACCCATGTAAACTTATAAGACATCTACTAGTGAAATGTTTTTAATTCAGTTGACAATGAAGGACAACGTGGATTATAAACTATGGCATTAACAGTTTTAAGATTCAGTCTTATTCATTTGGGAAATTCCCTATCACTAATTAATTAATAATGTGATTTCAAGATCAATATCGGAAGGAGTATGTACAAATACCTACCACTGTAAGGGACTGGCTGTATGTAATCTTCCTCCACTCATTGACTAGTTGAAAAACTCAATAGAAACTTGCAGCCTTTAAGAATTGTCTGACTTTTCATACTAAAATGTTTCCATGGTCACAATCTCTGTATTTCTTGAAGGTGACGTACTGTCAGTTACCACTGCCATCATAGCAGAAGATTAAAAATAATACAATACTACATTATCAAAGGAACAAAAAAAAAACACCAGCAGTCAAAATTATATTTTCCAGCAAAGCAAAAGCAAAAAGACACCTACTTAATAGGGGTCCTTAGCAAATCATATTTTACCAAAAGGGATCTTGAAAAATGAAATTGTATTAAAAAAATTACAGTAATATTCTCTTATAAGTGAAGAATTTCTCAAATACATAGGAAATTTAGTGCAAATTCAAAAAGGGGAGCCATTCTCTTTTTGATAAATAATAAGAGGGTATAAATAAGTGGTTTTCAGAAGAGATTAAAGCTATTTAGAGTCATATGAAAAAACGCTCCAACTAGCTACTTATTATAAATTCATATTAAAACAATTCTGAGGAAACACATCACACTTATAGGAAATGACACACAGTGGAGAGGAGGAGGGAAAACAGATACAATACAGTTGTTGTGGTTGTTCATTTGTTCTTGAAGTAGACCAAGGTCATCACGAAGATGATGTTTTGACTTACCTATGAATTGGATTTAAATGAAGCACAGCTGCACAGAATCATCACTTCTTCTTCTTCTTCTTCTTCTTCTTCTTCTTCTTCTTCTTCTTCTTCTTCTTCTTCTTCTTCTTCTTCTTCTTCTTCTTCTTTCTTCTCCTCCTCCTTCTTCGTTATCAGACTCCAGTGGCCTAACAAAAATCATGACTGGTGATGGTCCAAGAGGCAGTTGGTTTCCTTCACTTTTGTAAATTATTACCTTTCCCAGGGCTAAGTTTGTCTGAAGCAACACTCCTTCAGATACCAACAGCTAGGTAAGAATTGAGAGAAAAAGATAGCCTCATTTACCATCAGAAAAGGATTCTCTGGGAGGGGAAATCCCTTTGTCCTTCTGGACAGAACAGAAAATAATTGCTATTTACACTCATTTTAAGCTACCAAAATGTTTTCTGGGGAGAGAAATCAATGTCATTTGGCCACATCTGACTTATCATGTTACAGGTCAAGGGAAGGCGAATCATGCTTCCCAACCTGCAGATTTCATTAAAGGGAAGGTTTGGCCAGCATGGAAACAAAGGGAATGAATAATTCCAAGAAAGTACAGTATGAAAAATCAAAATCAGGAACGAACAAAGAAAGGAAATAAAGCAAAAATCAAGATATATTTTGGGATGGGAAGTGAACTTTCACTGACCAACAAGCCTCTCACCTGAGGAAATGGAATCTAACAACGCAGTTTTGGGGTCTTATCCCCAAATGCCCGGTGCTCAGGAAATGTAAATGAATCCACCAGTATTCAAGTAGCATTCACATATCGTAGAGTTAGAAATTCAACATACACTTCCTGATTCAGTGAGGGCAACCTTTCTCCATTGCTTCGGTGACTTTGAGTAAATCATAAAATTTTTTTGGACTTCTCTTTTCTCTTAAGTACAATAGTGCTGTCGGTAGAGATTTACTTATTCTTTGTGATCGTCTCTCTTCTT
Source organism: Potorous gilbertii (assembly GCA_028658325.1). Lineage (NCBI taxonomy): Eukaryota > Metazoa > Chordata > Mammalia > Diprotodontia > Potoroidae > Potorous > Potorous gilbertii. The sequence continues at coordinate 49,597,905 of CM053775.1, forward strand.
TCTTCTCATTTTGTGTCAAAAAAATTCGACATCTTCGTGACCTTGTGGAAATAAGCCTTTTCCTTTCTTCCACACTTATTGTAAGTAGCTCTCTCTTTACCTTGTTAATAATTAGTGGAATTCTAAATTTCCAGTGAGATTTTTCAATAATCACACATAAACTGTGTTTCAAAAATAAGGAATGACTACGGAGGGAAATTTAATATACTTCCTAGATTTAGAAAACTTATATATTTAGTTGACTGATATAGATTGACGATTCCATAATGATACCTCTTCTTTTGTGAGGGCCTTCACAAAGTGATATAAATATTTTGACATGTTAGAAATAACATTATAGTATACTCCAAACTTTAATCATTGGCTTTACATTGAAATGTTTTCCTCTCTAGTGTAGAGAAACCAGGGGAAAGGATGGGATTTGGTATATTAATGACCTGATGAGTTCATTACAATTAAATTCCTATCTGTAGATTTCACAATAAATACAATCATTGGAGCAGTTATGCCATTTACCACTATTAAGGAAGTTCTCATAAATGTCAGCAAAATCTTGAGAAAGTTCCGAAATGGAAAGTATTTGAGGAAGTCCTCTCAAAAATGAATAGAAAACTATTAAATTTCAGCTAGTCTCCAATTTGACTATTTAAGGAGATCCCGTCATTTACTAGGACATCGATTCCTAGTTCGATCTAGCTACTGAAGTGAGATTTGATGCACAATGTTTCATGAAAACTGGTAGTCAAAACTATTAACATTAGAGTTTTTAGTTTTACCTTTCCGTTTCCATAATGAATGATGTAAAGCATTATTCTCAATACTTAAGTTCTGCTACATTAAAGATTAAGTACACATTAGTAGATTAGCCAGAATTCTGAAAATTTTTAACTATTTTGAAGGAGTTGACAATTCACATTTGAACTCTTTGTCACTATAGATGAAACCTAAATGAAATTGGAATCAACCAACATAAACATCCTCCACGAAGGAGCAGGGGATAATTACTAACGGTGAACTTCTAATGTAGCCCATCTCTTCATGAAATTTAGCTTTGATTACTGTCATTGTATGAAGGATTCAAATGTCTCATACAAACACACACAAACACACAACACAACTTTGTGAAAGCAAATATCACTTGTAAGTAAAATAATAAATATTAATGAAAAAGCTAAAAAATAAGACACTTTTTAATTAGTATTTAAAAACAAACAGTTCTATAAAGTTGGCAGTAAGACAAAACATAAATGACAGTCTTATTTCAAATACTTGACACAATGGGAATGCATTTGTATTACCACTACAATTACAGGGGAGCTACTGTCAATGACTCCATAGAATCTTATTCTTCAGGGGATCATTAGGTCCACTGTCCTTTCAGTTGAGAGAGACATTATAATAGCCATATTGCAGTGTTCACTGACTCCAGCAATTCGGAATTGTCATAGAAACCTTTCAAGATGGTTGGGGGTGAATTACACTCCTCGGTCAACACCCAACTCAAAAACATGTTGAACGTACATGAAACATCTCTACTGACATGATGCTCTTATGCAAAACTACCGAGCACTGCATCAGAAAGGGATGCCTCATCAAATTCCAAGATATTGAGAAACATTAATATAATCTTACATAGGACTCAAGCAGATAATCTCAACATAAATGTAATCTAATTATACTTGCTCTACCTATGTATTAAAGAACCATAAATTTAAAAGTGAATTAAACTTGAATTTAAAATTCAGCTTAACTCTCCAGAGAAAATTAAGTTCTCTCTTGAGTTGTTCTTTTAGACATAACACTGAGTGAGAAAATCCCAAACGTCCCATGCAAACCTTATGGAGAGCCTCAGTTTTCCCTTTCTATATAGCTGGCTAAATTCATTTCACATGAATTATTTGGACTCTAAAATTGTTTTGGAATTGCCCTTCTACTCCTCTGAAGTTTCCTTATTCCCCAACTTAGTCATTGGATAAGATACCAGGCACTTCTTTAAACAACCAGTGCATTCACTCAGAACACGCACAGAAATTAATTGTAATGACGGCGTTTCCCAACATTAGGACCATTTTTTGAGGTTGTGGTGGCTATGGAGAACTGAATTTCATCTGACGACGTCAGAAACAGCAGGCTGTTAAAATGGGGTATTGGTGTAATTATTCTGATCCAACTCTTTACCCAAAACGGATTGGCTTGGCCAGTACAGAATCATTGGGCCTGACTAGTGAGTGACAACATAGTAACTTCTCAAAAAAAAAACAAAATACAGATTAAAATGGGAAATGAACTGACATTCATAATAAAGATTTCACAGAAGAGGAAATACCTCTATGAATGCACGTTCACCATCTTCTCTCCAAATTAAAGGAGCAGACACTGAACCCTCAGGAAAGTGAAGTGACTCCTTCATTGTAAGTCCTAAGGAAACATTATAGAGGAAGTAATCCATGCAATTCCTTAGTCATTGTGCATCTTCTCTTCTCCCCAGGAGACAGAGATTCTTTCGTTTACATTCTTTGCAGCTTTACAACACTATTACTTTTCTATTTCTTAAAAAGAAACAAAGAAATCATTCGATGCTATGACAATTATACTGACGTTAAGAATAAATTCATTCTATTTCATGTTTGTTGAGGCTGGTTTTGAACATCAAACCACATTAATGGGCAGCATTTCCATTTTCAACTGCTTGTATTTGTAAACATTAAAATTACATTTGTTGAAACTCATAAACTAATATTTTACACTTTCTCATATTAAAGATGCTTCCAGTGACAGGATAAATGAAGGTGAAATGTTCTTGAAAAAAGGTTTACTGACTTCCCCATGATCAGAGGAGATTCATCTTCCAAGGTCGTTACCAATGGAAAGAGTAGTAGAGAAGGTTGTTACGAAAATTACATTATGTAGATTTTTTTATTTTATACTGAGTATTTCTATTGAACAGCTTTTACTTCTTGTTCAAGGAAGGTCCCCATATGTAAGAGGAGACACTAGAACGGACACCACTAGTGACTGTAATGGTACATTTTCTTTTCACTTTATTTTCACCTTTGGTGATTTCATTGTATATGCAGTCATTTGCAGAATGTTGAGATTCAATTCAGTCAGTGAAATATATTCTTATCAACAGCAGCCTAAATTAGGAAACTTTTCAGAATGACATACTTTGAGAAATCCCGCTTGTAAATACATTCAGTGGAACATTCAATAATCACATTTATCCCCTACCAGTAGAAACTTTCCTACATTTTCTAAAAGAATCATTGATACACAGTGTTTTCTCACACATTCCCATTCCATCAACATATCCTCAATCGCCAAACCTACCAAACATTTTCCCCTTCCTTTTCATAGGCACTTGGTGCCCAGTGATTTACTGAGAGCTCCTGTGAAGCTACAATATGGATTGAGGAGAATGAAGTGAATTACTCGGAAAAACTTATTTATATCATTGTTCAAATGTTAGTTATTTGTGAGTAAGGGTAGTACCTTCTTCATCGTTGCTTACATAGCAAATCTGGTTGATGTTTTCTAGATGTTCAATGAATCAATTCTCTTTCACAGGTGGAAAAAATCTCATTTACAAATACATGAAAATAGAGAGTTTTACATTTGTTGACATTTTTACAAGTGGGATGTGCAATTGAGTGAAACATTCTTTTGTGGGTGAGTGAGGGTTATAAAAATCGCTTTCTTCATTAGCATAATGAGTTGACAGCTGGAAACACCTGCACTCAGTGATCAGATTGGCAATGCATCAGATGCCTGGGGACTTAGAGAATTGTGACAGTTTTATTTTTCATTAAAATGCTTGGTGCATACCCATTTTTGAACTGTTTGTATTTATGATTTACACATAAATGTTACACCTATACATGAAGAGTGCATAGGGTTTCACAGGAAACCATACCTAGAAGAAGAAGAAACAACTTATTTTCTAGGATGGGGAGCTTCCACTTTTATTTGTAACTTTATTAGAATTACCTTTGTGAAGTGAACTGAGACACTCTGAAGAGGTCCTTTTAGAACATGGATAAAATTCTAATGACAAAATACAGCGAGGAAAACATGTGTTTTAAATATTCTCTCCAAGTAACAGGAAACAAGGAGCATTTAAAGTTAAATGACTACTGCTGCAAAGATGGCAGTGAAATACAACATCTGTACATTACTTTGATTAAAATGCCTATTAAACTTTGTGTTTATTTATGTGTTTTCACAGTTAGTCACAATGAACATGATTTTTCAGTGTAGGATGGTTTCATAATCAGATTCATTTACAGAGATTGTACAAAAGCCATGGCACAGTCTCTAGAGACTTGTTTAGAGTGTCGCCAGATAGGAAAAGATAATGAGACTATTGCTGGTTAATTCCACTCTTGATTCAGTACACAATTCCAAAATGAGTTGACCAGAGACAACACAACTTTACCTGAAAAATATCAATGTCAAAGGTCACCAGCCATATGCTTTATGGAAATAAACATTTATGAAATTCAAAACATTGTATAATATTCACGTTTTCAAGACTATTACAACCCCAAGTTACCACAGTCAACAAACATACTACCAAATTTCACTTTGGATGATATGTTAATATTCATGAAACACTTCTGTGTTTCTTCAAAGAAAGTAAAGCTTGTGCGGGTAGAATCAAGATAACAGAGACAAACCCTGAAGTTGCCTCAGTTCTACCCAGTTCCCTCAGAAACAACGTTCAGTCAGGTCCCCAAATGCATTCTGGAACAACAGAGCCTACAAACGATGGAGTGAAAGAAATTCCCAGCTTAAGATATCTTAGGAGTACTTCAGCAAATGTCTTCTCACTTGGGCAAAGGGAAGTACAGCCCAGTACTGATGGTGCCTATGCAAGCTAGGGGGAGTATGCACTTACACACAGCATGGATCAGTAACTGAGGCTCCTCATTCCTCACTCTGCAGGCCAGCCGTGCAGCCTCCAGGCCCAGAGTTGAAGCCAAAGTAGAAGTTCCAGAAAAGCAGCACACCAGGTGTGACTAGGTCAGGCCACCCTGAAGCATAGTGGCCAAGCCCCAAGCTACTGAGGTCCTGCCATGTAAAGCCCGGGACCTGGTCCTTGCTGCTCAGCACAAGAATATTGACATAATGTCCCTAGCGACCCAGGCGTAGACTTCAACTTGAAGAGTCACAACTTAGGATGAAAAATTGGAAAAAAACCAGAAGAGAACTCTGACCTCAGAAAGTTACTATGGTTACAGAGAAGATAAAAGCACACACTCAGAAAAGGATATCAAACACTGACATATAAATTGTCAAAGGGAATATGATTTGGCCTGAAATGCAAATGTCCTCCTGCAAAAACTTAAATGGGCTCTGAAAAATCAAGTTAAGGAGAGGGAAGAACAACTGAGAAGAGAAATGGGAGTTATGAAGGAGAATTATGTAAAAAAATGTTTACTTAGAAAAGGAAGTACAAATATTGACTGAACAAATCAACTCCTTAAAATATTAGAATTGGCTAAACGAAGAAAAATCCACTGAAGAAACCCCTGCTTTAAAAGCAAAATTGGTCAAATAGAAAAGGAGATAAAAATCTCATTGAAGAAAACAATTCCTTAAAAATTGGAATTGGGAAAGTGGAAGATAATGACTCTACGACACATAAAGAATCAGTCAAATAAAATCGAAAGAATGCAAAAAGAGAAGAAAATGGAAAAAATCTCATTGTAAAAACAACTGACCTGGAAAACAGAACCAGGACAGATCAATTAAGAACTATTGGATTACCTGAAATTCATAATCTAAAACAATGCCTGAACAGTGTTTTTTTCAAGAAGCTGTCATCAAATACTGCCCTGATTTCCTCGATTCACAGGGTAAATAAATCATTGAAAGAATCCGTCAAACACTTGAAAAAGATTCCAAAAACTAAAGTCCAAGAATTATAATACTTAGAATCTGGAATCTTCAGGTTAAAGAGAAAGTACTGCAAGTAACCAGAAAGAAAGAATTCTAATATCAAGTAGCCACAATCAGCATCACACAGGACAAAGCAGATTCTCCAGTAAATGCTTGGAGGGTATTACAACATGATATTCTGTATGGCAAAAGAACTTGGATTACAACCAAATAAAAACCTTGCCTAGCACAACTTAGCATAATATCTCAAGAGAAAAGATGGACATTCAATGAAATATAGGGAACTTTTAAACTTTCCTTTGAAAATGTCAGAATTGACATGAAATTTCTTTTTTCCTATATAAGACTCAAGACAAACACAAGATAAACAGCATAGAAAAAAACATGTTATATGTTATGTATATGTATATATGTTTTTATATATTAATATGCACGTGTCTATACACATTTATATATACATATATGTATACATATATACAAATATGGGTATAAAATATAAGATAATTTTAATGAGATGATATGAAAAAAGTAACTGCTGAATAAATGATTGTATTTGAGAACAGAGGAAAAGAGAATGGAAAACAGCATAGATTTTATTGGATGAAGAGTCACAAAAGACTTATTGTATCCTTGAGGTAATGAAGGGAGGAGTTGAGCATTATTTGAACCTAATTCTCATTGGATTTGGTTCAAAGAAGGAATAACATACACACTGAGGTACAGTCACTTATCCTCCAAAACAGGGAAGTTTGAGGGGAAAGAAAAGGGAAGGGGAAATGAGAAAATGGAGGGCAGAAATTAGGGCAGAAGTATGAGAGGTCAGTTGAAAGAAAGGTGGAGGGAGCTGATTGAAGGGAGGGCAGACTGAGGGAAAAAGTAGTCAAAAGTAAAATATAGGTGAATAGAGGACAGAGGAAAAGGAAAGAGAAAAGTTTAAGCAAGGAGGAAAGAAAAATGAGGTGAAATATATAATAAACACGACTGTGAATGAGATAAACTCTCCCATAAAGTGGAAGCAGATAGCAAACTGGATTATAAACCAGAATCTTAAAACATGTGCTTTACAAGAAACACATTCGAGGCAGAGTTAGACACAATGTAAAGGAAAAAAGGCCAGAGCAGTATATATTATGTAATACTTGAAGTAAGAAAAAAAAAACCAAAACAAAACTAGGGGTGGTAGCTCTGATCTCATACAAAGCAAAACTAAAAATAAATCTAATTAAAAGAGATAAAGAGCAAACTTCATCTTACTAAAAGACAGGATAGTCAATTAAGTAATATCATTACTTAACGTATATGAGTCAAGTAGTACGGCATGTAAATTCTCAGAGAAATTAATTTAGTTACAGGAAGAAAAAGATAGCAAAAGTATACTAGTGTCGGATCTCAACCTCCACCTTTGAGAACTAAATAAACTGAAAACAAAATAACCAAGAAAGAAGTTAAGAAAGTAAATGGAAATCTGGAAAAAAATTAAATAATATAGACTTCTGGAGACAATTGAATTGGGATAGAAAATATGTACCTTTTTTCCAGTGGTACAGGCAACCAGCAAAAGAATTGACTATATATTAAGGCACAAAACCTCACAGTCAAATGAAGAAAGGCAGACATATTACACGTATCCTTTTCAGATCACGAGGCAAGGAAAAAATGTGTAATAATGGGCCATGGAAAGATAGGCCAAAAAGGAATTGGAAACTAAATAATGTAATCTTAAAGAATGAGTTTGTCAAACCATAAATCATAGAAACCATTATTGATCAAAGGGAATAATAACAAGAACACATCCAAAAATGTAAAGCATGCAGCCAAAGCAGTTCTTAGGAGAAATTTCATCTCTAAATGCTTACGTGAATAAATGTGTGTTTTGCAACGCAGTGGCTTTGTGTTACTAATTCTATGAAGTTCATTCCGATCATTTGCAGTTGCCCACACAACTATGCTGTCTCACACAAAAAAGGAAAAATTAACCATTCTGTTGAAGATAGTCCAAAGATTGGGAACTTTTGGGCGAGAGTCTACATTTGGCTTTCTAGGTCCTGATGTCTCGCCTTCTGAGTAAATCCAAATTTCAAAGAACAAATCCCCACAATCAAGGGAGTTATTTGCTAAAACTTGGACCTTATCAATTATCCACACACTTATTTCTTGGAGAACAAATGTGGTTTCTAGACCACATTTTCATCAACCCTGGGGCAGACATTGTGCTAAGGGCTGGCCGTAAGTATAGGAGAAATCAGAGTGCCAATGAGCTTAAAAACTGAACTGCTGGAATGAAGAATCCTTCACTCAAAACAGGAACCACTGAGGCACCAATACCAACATGCAATAAGTGAGACATACTCAGTCTTCTTGAACACTCTTATCTGTCCTTAGCATGAGGACAATAACCTCATCACATTCTGGAAGACTTCAATTCTATCAGCACTTTTTCCTTGATGTTTATCTTTGAGTTTTTGAAAAAGGAATTTCTAAGATTAAAAATCCCTTTCTGTCATGTCTTTTTTCATTCACATTCTGATGTCTATTTCTCTTTCCATTTTGAACTATTTCCTTCTAATTTTCAATGTTACGGGCCTTAAACTGATTTTAGGTGAATATCATTTGACATCTATATTTGTTGGCATAAAAAAGCTCACAGGGTTCCTCTTTGAGTTATTAGACAAATGAATACCTTTTCAAAAAGCTTTGGTGAGAATTTATTTCACTTCTGGTTACCCACACTTATGAGCACTGTTTTTCAGTGTAGGCATCCAGCCAAGTGAGCCTAGGCTTACAAGATGCAAAACAGGGGAATTTGGAAGAGGCTGAGCACAAATGATGCACCTCCCTCCCCATCATTTCTGAGGTTACTTATGATGAGCATCATTCTAATGACACCATTAACTTGGGGTTAGGCTGCTTGAACTTTATGCTGATCGATTAGTGTTGGAGTCACCCAAATCTAGGTTTACTTTTCTTCTGCTGACACTGGAGAGGAATAGGTAAAGATTGTCTTGACATAGATCATAGATGTTTAGTATGTAGAGTAAGGTTGTACGTCAAATAGGTCAGCCACCTTATCTTACAGGAGAAAGTCAGTTCCAAGTGGCAGCTGTCATATGCAGGTCCCATTAGAGTACTTTTTGTGTTTCATTCACTCAGTTCTTCTTACTTTTAGATATAATAAATTATGAAAAAGGAAAAGAATCCATAGGAGGGAAAATCAGTCAAAAGAGAGGATTGTTTTTCTGCTTATGATAAGGTCTTTGGGAATCTATAATAAAATTCTACTGATCAAAGCCATTTATCCCCACTTGATTTGAACTCTTTTGTACCTGTATCAGGATATCCATTTGGCTCCTTGCTGGAGAAGCATCCTAGTCGTATAAAATTTTTCTTAGGTGTATATGTTGTTCTTATGTGAGCTATTAAATAAAAGAAAGACTATGAGAATTCAGAGGATTGATCCAGTTCCCAATCTTAGTTCTGCCACTTCTCACTATGAATGTAACTTTTGTTAAGTCTTTTAACCTCTCTATACCTCACTTTCCTCATCAAGACGAAAGACAAAGCAGGACTAGATGATAACCACGGTTCTTTTCTGACTTGATGGTAACATTCTACAAGCTCTTCAGCTTCTGGGAGAGGGTCCAGGGAACCCTTATGGTTATGTGCAGGCAAAACAATTGCAATTCGTGTGGAAAAGGGGCCTATAGGAAAAACTGAGTAAATATTTAAGAACTTCTTTTGAAAGAGAAGGTAAAATTTCTACCAATGAAGTAAAAATATTTGCCATTCAGACACACACATACACACACACACACTGCTTGGCACATACACCCATTCACAAACACACTCATTCAATTTATATACATCAATATACATATACACACACTTGCACATACATATATATGCAAAATTCACTCACATACCCATACAAACATAAACATATTCATAAAAACACGCATATTCACAAAATACCGACAATTGCATGCATGCATTCGTACAAATATCCACATTCACAAATCTATTTGCATACAAATTCATATACAGTTATACATATAAAAACACACAAAGTTACTTTGCAGCCTTCTAGATCTCAATTTCCTTATGTAAGGCTACCAGAGTTCTCCTATTGGATGTCTAGACACAATCTGATTACATTATATGTCGAAAATTATACATTAAAAATGCATGAAAGAAAATAAACCTGTTCCTACCTTGAACTTCAGATCTTTCTCATGGCTCTCTGGAAAACAGAAAAAAGAGACAAAGGAAAAGTCAGTTCTATCAGGTGTTGAGACGTATTTTCATCCTTCTTTATTAGTATCATTTTTTCATTTCTTTGCAATAAAAGTCATTGAACTTTTCCATGCGTTTGGCAGATGGAAAAATTTCATCCATAACCCACATCAAATACAGGAATGGAACAAGTTGATAGGTAAAATTGACAGACAAATAGGAGTAGCAGGAGGCTACCAGTTTTCAAATACAAGAAAGTTTCCCATATCAAGATACACCTAAGCTCACCTACATACACACATTTGACTTCACTCAGTTATGATGTTTCTACACCTTCACATATATACACAAATCTGTCCCACTCTATTCTCACAACTTCATCTGTTGAGATATTCTTAAAGTTGTATATTTTTATGTAATGTGTTGACTTTAATTATCTTTGCATCATCACAGGAAATAGTTTGTTCTTTCTTATTTATTTTTTCTTAGGAGAAAGTATGAATTCAGATGGCATGTTCTTCTCCTACAACGAAGGACAAACAGACAAATCATCAACAAGTATGCTGGAAGGACCAGAAGATGAAAAGAGTGGGAAGTGAAAGGATATAAGTTGAAATCACATTTTTAATCTATGAACAGACCCTCCAACGAGCACAAACGAATGACGATTAGCTTCAGAATGCAACCTAGGAGGCTGTGTGTAGGGAAGGGAGTGCTGGGCTGAGGCAGATGGAAATAAGAGAGGTCACGAAGGCTGACAGAGAACAAGCTTAACTACTGATTGCTATGAGAGTTCAGAATCACTGTCATATGGATAGCATGACCAAGGAGACTCAGGTATTCATTAAGTAAAAAGTGCCAACACACTTTTCAATGTCCAGAGGCTTATGATACCATGGTAGCCCCTTAAAGCCTTTGGCAGATGAGGTGAGGGAGAATGGTATTGTGGCAGAAGGCATGATACCCTCCTTGCTCCAGTACCGGAGAGCAGATTGGTAACTTGGAGGAATGGCACCTTCTCTCCTTTCCCCAAGGCTGGGGCTATTATGAGGGAATAGTGCTTCTCTTCATAAAGAAGGCTGGAGACGAGGCTAGCTCAATCATCCCTAAATGAGAAATTTATGAAAATCTAAATTTCGAACTAGCAAACTATGGAGTAACGCTACCGAGTTGATTAACAAACCTGGAAGGATTAGCAAAGAGGCAGGTGACAGAGAGCAGGGTAACCAAGAAAAAAAGTCAACTGAATGATGATGGTGGATGGCATGAGGCTAAAACAGACTTCACCTGCCCTCTCTACCCGCAGGTCCTCCCTCATCTTTGAAAATGAAAACTGAAGATCTTTTGTAACTTTAAAAATAACTAAATGAACTGTTTTGAATTGTTCTAAGTCCCAAAATTCAAAGCCTTGTTTCTGACTCTCTCCTGTATTCAGGCCCATCACCCTCCAAGTTGTCCCCATGTGATTCAACAAGCCCCCATCCCGTAGATGACCCTACTGGGGACTGTCTTCCACCACATGGCCCACGCTATCCCATCCCCCCAAACCTTTCCCCCATCTGCATCTGGGCTGCCCTTGAGCCCCCATTGCTTCTTAACCCACGTGCTTTCAGGTTCAAGTGAACTAATGGTGGGGTCTCACACGCCCAGCTCCCGCAGCCGCCTGGATGCCCCTTCTAACTCTGGCTGACGAGGAGAACCTGGGGCTGCCCCTTGGGCTGCGGAGCCAAAGGAACCTGCTGTGGCTCCAGGGCAAAGCCTATAGGGGCTAGAATCCACTGGCCTGTCTCCTTGTCCCCTGTCCCCTTCCCCTCGTGCTGGGTTTCTCAGGGCTTAAGGTGTGTAGCACAAGGAGCGACTGTTGGGGCCCGAGGTCTGGTAGGAGGAGAGTGAGCTCTAGTAAGTCATTATCAGTTGACTTTCAGGGGCAGGATGTTCGGGGTCCAGGGTCAATTAGCTGAACCGCTTCCTGGTAAGCGGGGCGGAGTATAGGTTTTGTATGAGCTCCTCCCTCACCTGCTGCTGAGGTTGCCACCTCTTCCCGAGCACGTGATGCCCAACGTGAGGGCCTTGTTCTCGTGGCTTGAGGCAGGAGTGGCCTTCTAAATGGTGCTGAAGGATAAGCACTGCCCGTGCAGGCTCGAGGAGCTGAGTTCACCTGAGCTCCACTCCTCTCCCGTCCCCCTTATCCTGGGGCCTTTTCTCAGGCTCAGGTGCATCAAGAATGAAGGATGCCCCGCCCCCAACCCCTCCATACCACTCTGACCCCACCAACCTCCCCAGGCTCTTGTCCAGCCACTGGGAACACAAGTGCTGTACCTCAGCCTGGGGACTCCCGAGTCATACCTGGAGCCTCCAGAGACTCAGACCCCTTTTCGTTCCTGCCTGTGATTGGAGCTACTTTAATCCTGCTCCCCATCCCTGTCCCCGCAACTTCGGCAATTGCACGAAATTCAGGATAGTCCCGCCGCTTGCCCTCTCTTAGGGTCTTTGAATGGACTCTGTTCTTTATCTTCAAGTGACCTTTAATCCTGGGCCACATGATCTCTGCAAAGAAGCCCTCCACATTCCCTCAGAGGCCGGTAACAACCTGCCCCAGTGGGGTTCTTTATGTCCAATGTTCAAGGCTGTATATGTTCTGGGATGGAGTTGAATATATTTTCCTCTTCATATTCTTATGAGACTTCATGATGTTTAAGATACACACACAGTTCAACCAGGCGTAAAAAGCAATTACTTTACGACACTTTTTATATCATTGATGGGGTGTTTGAGATTGGACTACAATTCCAAGATTCTTTTTCTCCCCAGCTTCCAAACAGTGTCCCTGAGGGTTTTCTCCCCAGCTAAGTACACTGTTCCTGGCAATGACTCCTCAACAAGCCTCAGTGAAACAAAAGATCTTATCCTGTCACACAAACAAGCTGACCTCTGAAGAAAGTCTCTTGGATAAACAAGACTATCTTATAATCAAAGAATTATTCTGTATTGATTCCCAAAATTATCATATTCAATCCAGAGATGAAAGTGTAGACATTAGCTCCCAAAGCCAACCTGCTACAGATGTAACAGACTAGATTTACAAGCCTGTGAAACCCTTTCCCCTAGTTTTCAGTAATGAAAAATGCCTGTCACTAATTTTGTATGCAATAGCCTAATTACCATATCTGCCAGATAATCCACTCATTTTCCTTGATGAGCTTTAGCATTACTCCTGATAGTCTGAAATTTCCTTAAGGAATTCAAGTTTTTACGGAGATCTGCCTGCCATATTGCCGTTAAAATAACCCTTTGCCAACTTGACTTAAAGAATGCTTGAGTCCCTGAATTTATTTCAGACCACCCTCTCCTATACTTCAGTCCTTGAATGATCCCTGAACTTCTTAAACAACATCACCATCATGCAGTAACAGTTTCTCTTTCCAAGACTACGATAAGTTCAGTAGCTTTTTTCTATCGAGGTCTTGCTAGTAATATTTGTCTTACTAGCTAAGTCAAGATTAAGCTTGATTTTGGACAGACATATTGTTCAGGACTGCTAGATGGTTCAGTGAATAGAGTGAGTGGCCTGGAGTCAGAAAGACAGGAATTCAAATATTCCCTCAGAAATTTACTAGCTGTGTAACACTGAGCAAGTCATTGATCCCTGTTGGACTCAGTTTTCTCTTCTGTAAAATGATCTGGAGAGGGAAAGGCAAATGCTTCCAGTATCTCTGACAAATATATATATATATTCAAATGTGGTCACAGAGTCAGAAATTACTGAAACAACTCAACAAAAATATCTGATATTCGTATTTTGCACACAGACATGGATTTATTATGTATTATGTTATATCATACATTATGTGCAAATACAAATAAATCCTCCATGAAAATATAGACATATGTATATACATGTGTGTGTGCATAAACACAATTTGATAGCTAAAAGGAATGCCTTTTTCACTATTTCCAAATTACATCTTTTCAATTACCTAGCATTTACTAAAATTTTCTCCCTGTTCCCCTATTACTATACCCCTAACAATGGGGGGAGGAGGGAAGGACCTTGAAGGCCCTTTTCATGTGCCCAGTCCATGAAAATAAATTCCTGTATTGGCAATGAGGAAGACGAATTTCTTTCTTTCTTTCTTTCTTTCTTTCTTTCTTTCTTTCTTTCTTTCTTTCTTTATTTCTTTTAAATAAATTTATTTAACTTTTTACATTCATTTTCACAAGATTTTGGGTCCC
>CM053775.1:49612768-49626952 GCA_028658325.1 Potorous gilbertii
GAGGGAGCAATTTGAAGTCAACACTCGGGGAGGGACAGGATCAAAAGAGAGAATAGAAACAATGGGGAGCAGGATAGAATGGAGGGAAATATAGTTAGTCTTACATAACATGACTATTATGGAAATCTTTTGCAAAACTGCATATACATAACCTGTACTGAATTGCTTTCCTTCTCAGTGGGGATGAGTGGGGAGGGGGAAAGGGAGAAAAGTTGGTACTCACAGTTTTAGAAACGAATGTTTAGAGTTGTTTTTGCGTATAAGTGGGATAAGGAATACAGGCAATGGGGTATAGAAATCTATGTTGCCCTACAAGAAAAGAGAGAAGATGAGAATAAGGGAAGGGAACGTTGTGATAGAAGTGAGGGCAAACTGAAGGAGGGGATAATCAAAATGCAAGGTGATTTGGCGTGCGAGGAGGAGAGAGATGGGGAGAAAATTTGGAAATTTTTGGAATTTTTGTGGAAATTAATTTTGAAAACTAAAATAAACGAATATACATTCAAAGTAGTGTTTCCTGCCCCTCAAAAAAAAGAATAAAAAAGAAAATAAAAATGCTTCCTCAATGCCTCTGCTCACTAAAAATAAAATCCTTCAAATAATGATTGTGCAGATAGAACCTATATCAGATGGATTACCATCCCAGGGAGGGGAAAGAAATTTGGAACCATAAATTTAAACAAATGTTGAAAAGCTGTTTTAATATCTAACAGGGGAAATTATGATATTAAAATAAAATCTGTTTGTACTAAAAGCAACTATCCTTATAATAAATACAACAATAAAAAATGCGCAACATTTCCCACGTCTCAAAATGTATCACATACACAATTTTGGATCTATCATCCTTTTATAAGGAAATTGGAAAGCATGTTTCACTATAGATCTTCTTGACACCTTTTCCTATTTCAGGTTTCAAAATCCCTTTAATGGTTCTAGACGGTAATCAAAAGGATTTGAACTAGAATTTGTCATTGGCACCTGAAGCATCAAAGAATCACTAGATTTTGTTACTAACATATTTAGACTCTGGGACAACAAGAGTGTGCATATTCAACCAGAATAAGATTCTTTTTCCGGTGATTCTGAATCGTGATGTTCAGGCATGTAATCCTTTTTGAGTTCATACAATGAAAACATCACCTCTTCTGACTTTGTGCAACATATTCTTTCCATTGCTCAACTCAGCATCAAATTGTTTCCAAACTTTCAGGAAAGTAAGACATTCGTGTGCAAATGATCACAGGCATGTGCAGACCCTCATTGACTGATTGGCACTGCACCAGACTAGTCCTCTCATTGCTGGGTTACTTTGTAATGATCTCTCATCAAAGCAGTAATTACCAGATCAAGATGTTACTCTGGATTGCATTCTTAAAGCAGAGATAACAGGCTTTTTGGGACCATGATTGCTGTATGTGCACGTTGGAGACCACAATGAAACCATCCTGAACCCCCTACAACCCTTCTACAAAACCAATCTTAATTTGCCCCTCATTGCAAATGCTAAGGTTGTATTCTGATTTAATCGTTTATTAGACACCTGTCAGCTTCTCAAAGGAACTGTTCAGCAACACAGGTTAGTCATTCAGAGCAGTTTCAATGAAAGTAGAGTCGGTTTCCCATTGATAGAAAAGAAAAGTTATAACTGAAGAAACACTATCCTTGCAAAGGAGGTTTTCAATGTAAATACTCTGTAAAACCTAAAATCTGTTCAGGTGATCTTCAAGTACATTTATCATTTGATACACTACTTGGAATGAGCAATTAGAAAATAAATCTTTTAAATATTAACCATCAATTCACTTTAATCACTGGTTAGGGAGGTGGAAAAAAATGAATTTCCATCATTTGGGATTGTCTGGGATCATTACATTGCTGAGAAAAGTTAGGTAATTCACAGTTCACAGTGTTCTTCTGCTTCCGTTCATTCTTTATGCAACTGTTCGTTGAAGTGTTTAAGATTTTTCTGATATCCTGCCTGTCATTCCTTATAGCACAATAATATTCCAATAAAAACATATGCGATGGCTTATTCATTCCCCAAATGATGAGCATCGCCTTAATTTCTAATTCTTTTCCCCACAAAAAAAAGATGATATAATTGTTTTTGTGGAAATAACTCTTTGTCATGGCCCCCCCTTTTGTTGGATATCTTTGGGATATACACCTAGTAGTGTCTAGATCAATGGGTATTCAGAGTCTTATAGCCCTGTCAGCAAAGTTCCAAATTGTTCACCAGAATGGTTGGATTAGTTCACAACTTCACCAACAATTCATAAAGTAACTGGCTTATGAAGCCACTGTTAATTAAGAGTTTGAAAAAGAATTGAAAGTCAGTCCTTCCTGACCCCAAGTCTGGTACTTCCTTCACCACAGCATATAGCAGCCTGTCATAACTACAGCTCTCGTATACCTGCCTTCACCTCACTCACCTGGAAAGAGGTTCCTTGGATTGTTTTGTTCCAGCATCTGTGGTACTTCCCTTTGCTCAAAATAAGAGATCACATCTTCTGTGGGAACTGGCAGCACTGGGCATGGGGAATTAGTTAGGGCTGAGCACAGAGACTTGTACTTCAATTCTCTTTAGGGATAGGTATGTGGATAAATACCTCCTCCATTTTGAGGATCACTGCATTCTGGTCACACACAGAAGTCTATACTGACTCATTAGGGCTTATGATACAAATAACCCAAGAAAAGATTTATTGTACACATTGTTCTGAGAAACAGCTAAACCTTCTGCCCCACTCCCTTCCATCCTCATGTGCTCCATTCGGGCTGAAACTCCTAGAGTTAAACAGGGTAAAAGGGTAATTGTGCCAGACCAGAGTCAAGCCCAAGCAACAGGAAACTTGATGAGTCAGTCTTTGCCCTCTCCCCCTACCTGGCGCCTCCCTCCCCACCCCTTATATAGACCTTGTGTATTGTTCATCCAGGGGGTGTTTGCCTCTTTGAGTGAGAGTCTCCCTCAATGGTTGAAACCCTACTTATCACTCAGTATGTTTTTCCTCCCTCCCAAAGGGGCATGCAGGCCAGGACCCCAGGGATGTTCCCAGAAATCCTGAAGGATAATTTCCATACAATTAATTTTTCCGAGTTCTGGGTAGAGGTAAGTGAGAATTTCATGGGACCAATTCGGCATCAGAGAAGGATGGACTCATTGCAGAGTTTCCACTGTCTAGAAATCAGAGGCAGCTGGTAGTTCAGTGGCAAGAGTTCTGAGCAAGGGCCTGGGTTAAAATAGAGCCTTAGACAGTTAGTATCTGTGTGCCCCTGGACAAGTCACTTAACCTATTTTTGCCTCAGTTTCTCAAGTTGCATAATGGGCATAATAATAGCACCTAACCTGGAAGGTTGTTATGAGGATGCAGTGACATAATGTTGTAAAGAAAGCCCTTGGCCCAGCACATGGCAAATAACAGGTGAATATAAATTATTATTCACTTCTTTTACTTTCCAACCATCTGCGCTGGAAGTTTAAGATTAAGGACAAACCTGCTACACCAGCCACAAGTGAGAGCCATGAACTACCAATGAGTGCTTATTAAACAGAAGAATATTCCAATTATTAGGCCTCTCCCAAAGAGGAAGGGGTTGGAAGAAAAAGCTGCCTGAGACGTTTTAAGAGATGTCACAGCAAATTTCATGTCCAGGGACAGGTTAAACCCAATAACCCCTGAGATTGGCTTCAAGTCTGAGATCCTTCCACACTGATGGGAGCTTTGACCTGAAGATGCCTAAAACTAGTTAGAGACTGCATCAGGAGAAACAAGGGAAACCTTCAGCTTCCTCTGACACAAGGCAAAGACTTTCTTTGGGAAAACCAGGTACCCTGAGGAGCCTGTCACTTGGACAAAGGAGACCTACAATTTTCTGTATTAACTGACTGCTGCTCCAAAGTCTGCATGACAGGGAATGAAGACATTCCCTCTGATTGCAGACTCAGAGTGACCAGGAGAAGAGTCCTTACCAAGGGAGAGCCAGTTCCAGGCATTCTCAAGCATGACCTCCCCATATAACTCCTTCTGAGGATGGTCCAAGAGCCCCCACTCCTCATAGGTGAGGTCCACAGCCATATCATTAAATGTCACTGTCTCCTAAATCTTAAAAAGTCATAGGACATAGAGCGAAAGTCACTTCAGAGTTAAATAATCCAATCCTCATCAATTTATAGGACAAAAATTTCGGAGTCACCACTTGTCATCATAGCCAGAAAAAAGCAAACGGAATTTTGAGAAAATTTCTATTCGTATCCAAATCTGAGAAAACATCATAACTTGTAATGAAGCTGAAAAATGTCTTATTATGAATGTGTCTCACTGTGGAATCAGGGAGTAAGTATGTGTTCTATCTTTGAGGCAGAACAGTCTATGGAGGACAAAGAGAGAGGATGATGTGAAATTTCTTCCTTCTCAGACCTGATGTGATACAGTCTAAAAGAAAGTCCATGAGGAGCTGGCAGCTACTCTGCATTATGAGGGATAAACAAGCATTTAATATAATCACTGAAAAGAGAATAAAGTTAAAGAAGAGATCTAGTTTGCTTCCTGGATGGCTGAAATAAAGTCTTATCTACATGAAGTCATGAAGAGTATTCTAGAGAGATAGTCATCAGAATCTGAAATGCACTGAGTAGGATGAGACAGTGCTCAGCTGAGCCTGTGTTCCCCTGGGTCTTCCTGTGCTCTCCTGGGGGTTACTGAAGGTTTCTTTCCTCCAGAATCTCAAGGAAAGGTCAAATCGTGGACCTGCAGATTCTCAGGGTTCCTTAAGTCATCTGATCTTTGGCAACAGTGATGGAGGCTTCCCTTGTCCGTAATGAGATTCTAGCTCTGCAGGCTCCTGATGTGGTTTTCAGCCTTCCTGGCAACAGCAAATCTATCACACTTGGCCACTAACAGCCAGTTGGCAAGTTGTTCAGTTCCCATGCCAGTCTATGACTTCTGCCCTGACCATTCTTCAGGCAGGGTTAGGAGCCAGAACTGAGCCCCTGATCCCATCCTGTGATCTGAGCCAGACAAAAGATGCATTCTGAATCTGTTTTCTCTAGGTATTCCATCTAGAGTCTCTAACAGCTCCTGACTGCCACGGCCCAGGTCCTCACCTATACAATACAGGACTTAGATCCAAGATGTCAGGTAACACCTGGTCCAAGTGTCCCCAAGCCAGATTCCACCCTCTGCTCCTCTCTTTCCTTCGCATCTCTTCTGTTGTCCAACTCTGTTGCTTCCACCTTTGCAACTACTCTTGAATGGGATCACATCTCTCCCACCTCATACTGCCCCCACCGAGGCCCAAGCCCTCATTACTTCACATCTAGGCTATTACTATATCCTGCTGGTGGGTCTACCTGCCTCAAGCTTTTCCTAACTCCAATCTGTCCTCTATTCTGCCACTAAAGTGAGTTTTACTAAAGGGAGGCTCTGATCATGTCACTACTCTGCCCCTCCACTCAATAACTTGTACAAAATAAGAATAAAAAAGTCATGCATAGCATTTTACAACTTAGTCCCTACCTATATGTGCTCCTCTCTCCAGGGACCCTGGCCTTCTGGCTGTTCCCCAAATAAGACCCTCCATCTCTGGGCTCTACACATTTCCAGTATCTAGTCAGTTTCACTGGACAGCCCCATTGTCACTGTTTCTCCTCAGCTCTGCCTATTGTCTTCCTCAATATTACATTTGTCAGACAGTCATGCCTACCTCTGCATGATTTGGGGGTTTTCTTGGCAAAAATACTCAAGTGGTTGGCCGTTTCCTTCTCCAGCTTGCTTTACAGAGGAGGAAACTGAGGCAAACAGGGTCAAGTGACGTGTCAAGGGTCAGAGAGCTTGTAAGAATATGAGGCCAGATTTGAACTCAGCTTTCCTGGCTCCAGGCCTGGCAGTCAATCCACTGCACCACCTAGCTGCACTACTGGCTGCATTGACTTTATGTCCCTACTTTAGTATCATCCATGAAAAGCCTGTCCCAACCCCTCTTAATTCTAGTGCTTTCTCTCATTTCATTATGTCCTATTTTGCAAAATTGCCCACAACATTGTAAGGTCCTTGCATAACCGTACTATCTTCTGCCTCTTTCTGTGTCCCAAACACTTAATGAATGTTGGTTGATAAATTATCTCAATGCCAGATTTCTTCCAGGACCTTTCCATCTTCGTCCTCTCCTGAGAGCACTGGGAAAAGAGTCAGGAAGACTGATCTTGGGGAAGATCTAGGCTCTCATGAAGCCTCAGACACTAAGAGTTATGTGATGTTGGGCACATCACTTAACATCTGGGTCACTTTTCTCAATAAACTGAGGATAATGTCTCTAGGCTTGGCAGAGTCAAGATGGCAGAGTGAGGAAGCCAAACAGTGAACTCCTCTCCACAAATAGCAAAGAGATCTGAGCAAGGTACCAGACCAAATCCTGATGGAGAAAACCACAAACACCTGAGAGGCCTTCACCCAGATTGGCAGAGGAGGAAAAACGGGAAGTCCATGGACCCCTTGAAACAAGTTTAGAGAGGAAGACACTGCACAAGGAGCATTCCTGAAATGAGATCCTGTGAAACAGGGAAGAAAGATTCAGACCCATGTCAGAGAGCTGCAACGGGAAGGCTGCTATTAGCAGTTCTCTCACTCTCTTCCCAAGTCTAGCTCACATCACCAGGCTCAAGGAAATCTATCAAGCAGGGGAATTCCTGGGTAGGGAGACCCTGGGGAATGAAGCAAGGAAAGACAGAAACCTGCAGGACCAGAGTGTGACTTAGGCCTGGGACATCAAACAAGGTATTCCTTCCAATGTCCAGCCCAACCTGCAGTAGAATAACAACGGCAAAAAATGAGAAGCTTATAACTGTGCCCCTCTGAGCCAGCCAGCAGAGTGTAGTAGTTGGCGAATAGGGACAGAGTCTGCCAGCAGCCCAGTCCTATAGAGACCCAAATCCAGGTCAGAAATAGAGAGAGCTCAGAGCAAGAGGGCAACAATTCTATTTTATTCTGGATCAGACTACTTTGGGAGCACTTAGATCTAGTAAATCTCTATCCTTTCCATGAGATCCTGTAATTAGGCAGCACTCAGGACCCCAAGGAAGTAATGACAAGAGCAGCCCTGACCTTCCCTCCAGGGTGCAGCAGAGGAAGCAGGCTGAAAGAATGAGCCAACAGAAAAAGAAGCACTTCCCATAATGAATGGTCATGGCAAGAACTGGAGACACAGATACAGAAGAGGGACTCGTTTCTCCAAGCACAACCACCGAAAAATACAGCTTTGGCACAAACTCAACAGGAATTTCTGGAAGCACTGAAGCAAGAGTTAAACAAGTTTGTAAATGGAATGAGAGTGCTTGGGGGGGGGGAAGAAATGGAAAAGAATGAGTGGTGTGGAAGAAAGAATCAAGGATATAACAACTTGCCAGAACAGAAACAAAACCATGGCCAAGAACCAAATTCCCTAAAACTTGGAATAAAACAAACAGAAACCACAAGGCAATAGCAATTACTAAAAACAAATTCGAAAGACTGGGGAAAAAGCAGAAGAAAATATCAGTTACATCATAGTAAAAAACAACTCTTAGAAGAGAATAAGGGAAAATTTAAATAACATTGGACTATCTAAATGCCATTAAATAAAAGAGTTTCAATAGGAGATTTCAAGAAATTTTCAAACTGTCTGGATGTCTTACGACCAGATCAGAAAGTCAAAATAAACCACAGATCACTTCCTAAAAGAAATCTCTGAATGAAAATTCCCAGGAACACCACTGCCTAACAAGTGAATGAGAACAATACAGAAAGCCATCAGAAAAAACAATCAAGTATGAAGGAGCCACAGTATCACATGCAATTTGGAAATAATCATCAAGAAAGAGCACAGAATGTAGAATAGAACATGCCAGAAGGTAAAGGATATGGTCTTATAACCAAGAGTAATTTACCCAACAAACCTGGGCATAATGATATAGGGGGAAAGTGACTGTTAAGGAAAGGACTTCCCATCTTTCTTGATGAAAAGACCATTACTACAGAGAGCTTTTGTTGTTCAAACACAAGTGAAGAGAAAAGTGAGAAAGCAAAGGATGAACTTGCCTAGGAGAATTAAAAAAAAGTATAAACTACTTTTATTCAAATATGGGGAGGTGATATGTGTTCTCTGTTACCAGTCTCAGGGCTCATAGACGGAATTAAAGCAGAAAAGACCAGAGATGGATTCTGTTATGTCTTGATCCTAAGGAAAATATGGAAAGAGAGGGTGACGAATACACTACGGTGGGTGTATGGGAAGCAAGGTTAGTATTACTTCACAAAATGATGGGGTACAAGTAGACATCTATAAAAACAAGAAGGTGAGAGGGGATGGGAACATTGGATGCCTGAAGCTCAGTCCTCTAGTCAAAGGAAGAAAGAATATGCACAACACAGAGTTACACGTAGAAATATATTTTGCTCACTAGTGGAAAGGAGGGAAAGGAGAAGGGGAAGTAGGAGTATAGATTATGGGAGGGATTAGGCCGAAACAAAACAAATTGAAGTTTTATAATTCTTTTCGAGGTGGCAAACACAGAGAATCTGAGGCTATAGTCATAAATGGGGTATAGATGAATAAGTAAGTTTAACAAATGTAATAGGATACTATGGCATTTACCTTGTATTAACACAGTGACTGACCAAGACTCCCCAGGGCCAATGATGAAATAGCATGCTGTCTACCATCTAGAGGGGAAGGACTCAGGGAGAGAAGGAGAAATGCTTTTGAGGACATAGGCTTGGTGGATTTATTATTTTTTTAGGTTGATATTGTGTACACTGAGTGTTGTTTTTCTTGTATTCTCAATGTGGGGGAAGCAGATGGGAAGATGGTTAGGTGACCCTGGACTGATGCAAATGCATGCATTCATACATGTGTGTGTATATCCATGCATGGGAAGTCTGGTCAATATGATGATTAAGCAGTCCCTGAGAACTGATGACATACTACCCACCTCTTGATAAGAGTGCTGGTTGATATAATTTTCTTTGGCTGTGACTACTGAGAAATTTTGTTTAACTTGACTACATATATTCATGTAGTATGAGCTAGTATTTCTTGCTTTCTCAAGGGGAGGAGGGGTTTCACAGAAAGGGAATGGAGAGATGGCTAATTTCTGATGTAAGAATATTTAATTTTAAAATGAGGTAAAAATATTATTCCCAAAATATTCCACACTACATAAGTAAAAATAAGATGGGGACAATGATGGCTATCTTCCAGGGCTGGTTGTGAAGATCAAGTGAAATATTGCTAAGGTGCTTAGCGTAGTGACTGGCACTCAGTAGGTGGTTGACCATAAATACTGATTTTCTTCCTTCAGTCAGTTTTGATATTACACTGACCACTCACCTGATGGTTGTCAAAGGTAGCACCCTTCCCATATGTGAAGGTGTCACTATTTCCTGGAGGTCTGTCTTTTCTCTGTAACATGGTTAGGAGAATTTGACTTTTGCTGTTCCAGAAAGGTGACAAAGTTACCCGTAGGACCTGACTTACACAGTGGGCAAAGGCTCCATGTGATTTCCTTCAAGTAGTATTCTAAGGATCTTTGGACAAAGTAGTGTGGTTGCCTGACAACCAAAAGGCATAAAACTCTATGGAAATCAGGGTCCTTCACATATGACAGATTCCCACAAATGGCACACTGCCACACCTTGCTTTGCTGACCAGATGAGCTCCCACATGGATGTGAGGGGACGTTGTCTACTCAAGCTAAAACTCTCACATTCTCATTGAAGTTCCTTTATATCTACATTTAAATAAAGCTGCTTTAGCTTGTTGAACATCCTAGGACTGTCTGATTTTTTCTCAAAGTCTAATCTGAGTATGGACCTGATTTAGTTCTATCCATTATTGTCTTCCCAGGTAGGGCATGCCTATGGGAGACTCAGAGTTTCCAAGAAGCTGCATGAGGTACTTTGTCACACTAACCTGACCCTGTCAATTCTTGCTTTTCTCCTTCTTGCTGTCATGGACTCTGCAAGTGCATGACACACTACAGTGTAGACCCAGGACTAACAGAGGCAAAGGTGGGAATTCCATGAGCCTCCTTTAAACAGCAGAAAAGTCATCTGTTATTGAAACACTAAGTCAAGGTAGGTGTTAGAAACACAGGGGCAGCAGGATGGCCCCAGAGCAGTCTGTGCAAGAAATCTGGGACTTGTCCATCTAGGCCCTTTCAAAAGGCTCATTGACTTGACCTAAGAGCTGGTAAAGGGGAGGGCTTCAGAGGGACCTGGGAAGGCCTGTGGGATCTGAGGCAGGAAAACATGAGGAGCACCAACAGCACAAGTTATGCTCTGATGAGCCCAAGGCAAAGGACAGGAACGAGAGGAGCCTTCAGGGCTCTGCTCCAGGGCTGCCCAGACAACACTCTGGAGAAGGGTTTCGTGGGCCTTCAGTCACTTACAAAAGAGACCTTGGCCCTAAGGAAGAGGGAAGAGGGGGTGAAGTTTTGTGTAGGTGAAGGGAAGGCGTGCTGACAGGAACAAAGAAAGCAAAGATATGTTCCCTGAGTAATAGAGACTAAGGAATGAAGGGCTCATCCTTGTCATTCAACTGTAATGAAGGGGAAGTTAAAACCAAATGGGGAGTGGTAGGTGGAGCAGTACATAGAGTGCTGGTGATGGAGTCAGTGGACCCTGAGCTCAAATCAGGGTTCAGATACTTGAAACTTACTAGCTGTATGATCCTGGGTAAGTCATTTCACCCTGATTGCAAAAACACTGGAGGGCAGCCTGGGGAGAGCAGGCCATGCTCAAGACACCAGGGTGCCAATAAATCAGCTTAAAACATGGAAGATTGTAGCAGGGCAGTGTTCTTACTACTCTATTCAATTTCATGCCTCTTTTTTCAAAGAACCAATCCATAAAGCAGATAACAAGCATCACAAACCAAACTCTGAGTCTACACACATGGCTGGATTGCTGATGTGGGTCAAGCCAATGGATGGACTGTACTCACCTGGGCTGGGGCTCGGTCTTTCCCAGGAGGCATTCCTTTAGGATCCATGCTTCCAGTGTAGGGAGAAAAGAAACAAAAGTGACTCCAGGGTGTGAAGTTCCTCCCTCTTATCCCTGGACCTGATCTACCCCAGGGACCTACTCCCACATCCTCTATGGCCCCACAAATAGAACAGCAGCCAAAGCTCTACCTCACAGACTTCCCAAATAATCATGGTATGTCCTCTTTCTAAGCCTTTCTCATAACCAGGATACAGCCAGAATCCACCTGCAAAGTCTTTGCCTCATTCACCAATGCACAGAAAAGTCCATCTACCCCAACTGTGGCCTTGGTGCTCATACTTTGGGTGATTACTACTTCTCGTACCTTATAAATTTTTTTTCTAATTTCCCTCAAGCTTTGTTGTGTGGATTTGACCCAGTCCATTTGTGGACCAGGTTTTGGTGCCCTGAAGACTGAAGAGGGGAGGGAGAAGGATCCCAGACATGGAAAGTTCTTTCCCTTCCCCTCCCAAGCAGGACACTGCCCACTTGGGATTTACAGAGGGTTTGTGTTCATCCTTTGTTACCCAAGAAGACCATGCCATCAGAGAAATGATGACATGACTTGCACTTGGCCTTGTTTAGAGAGTGGGAGAGCTGTGCATGTCACCAGACTTAGTTCTCCTCCAGAGACATCTGAATCCAGCGACCTGATGCTCCTCAAAATGATTAGGTATAGAACCAGATGCACTGGGAGACCTTGGGGCCTTTAGGCCCAGGTCTTTGCAGATACTCACTTAGGGAGAGGCAACGTCCATAAATTGAATAGGCCTATTTAAGAAGTATCCAGGGAGCAGCCAAGATGGCAGAGTAGAAAGATTAACATATACTAGCTCCGAAACCACAACCCGTCAAATACCTGTAAAGAGGAACTCCCAAAAAATTCTGGAGAGGTGGAAGCCGCACAACAACGGAGTGGAGGAGATTTCTGTTCCAGAGAGCTCTGGAAAATCAACACCAAAGATCCGTTGCACACCGGACCCAGAGCAGAGCCCAGCCCTGCCTTTGTCACGCAGTAAAAGAGGAGTAGATCTGAGCAGGCTTCAGGGACAGAATCTTCAGCGGTCGCGATGTTCCCTCCACTCACGGGCACAAAGGTCAATGACAGAGACTATTTGACTGGCCGAGAGGTGAGTGGGGTGTCTCCAAAACTCAGGCACCCTCAGAATGCAGGCGTGGAGGCAGCAGCAGACAGGGGCGCCCAAAGCAGGCAGGACCTTGGAACCATCTTGGAAGGTCTCTGCATAAATCTGTAGAGGGAACTGCGCCCTGTGTGGCAGCCTTGCCCCCACCTGAGCTGCTGAACTTAATCGTAAACTGAATAGCAGCCCTGCCCCCACCTGAGCACCTAAATTTAATCTTACATTGAATAGCAGCCCTGTCCATGCTTAAAGCCCTGAGGCTGGGGAGCAGCATTTGAATCTCAGACCCCAAGCACTAGCTGGGTGGATCTGGAGGCCAGGTGGATATGAAAACTAATCTCAGAAGTCAAGTAACTGGCTGGAAAAACGCCCAGAAAAGGGGGAAAAATAAGACCATAGAAGTTTACTTTCTAGGGGAATAGATATATCTTTCTGATGAGGAAGAACAATGCTTACCATCAGCGTAAGACATAGAAGTCAAGTCTTCATAATCCCAAACACCCAAAATAAATATTCAATGGGCTCAGGCCACGGAAGAGCTCAAAAAGGATTATGAAAATCAAGTCAGACAGGCGGAGGAAAAACTGGGAAGAGAAATGAGAGAGATGAAAATAAAGCATGAAAAACGGGTTAAGATCTTGCTAAAGGAGACCCAAAAAATGCTGAAGAAAATAACACCTTGAAAAATAGGCTAACTCAATTGACAAAAGAGGTTCAAAAACGGGGGACGGAGCCAAGATGGCAGAGTAGAAAGACTCACATATGCTAGCTCCGAACCCACAGCCAATAATTATCTATGAAAAGAACTCCCAACAAATTCTGGAGCAGTGGAAACTTCATAAAAACGGGGTGAAGGAGATTTCCATTCCAGAGAGCCCTGAAAAACCAACTCCCAAGGTCTACTGCGCACCAGACGAGAGGGGAGCCAAGCCCTACCCTGACCAGGTCACGCAGCACCAACAGAAATGAGCAGATCTGATCAGGCTTCAGGGACGGAATCTCCAGCTGCCACGAAGGTCCCTGAACCCACAGATGCACAGGTCAGTGAAAGAGATATCTGGAAGAGGCAAGAGGGGAGCAGGGTGAATCCATGACTCAAGAACCCTCGGGAGGCAGCAGCAGAGGCAGTGACAGAGGCAGGAGGTGGCCAGAGACTGCCAGAGGAGGCAGGAGCTTGGCAGCAGCTCCATTAGGAAAGCTCTCTATACAAACACCCTGAGGGAACTGAGCCTGGGAGGCAAACCTGCACCCACCTGAGAACCCTGAATAGCAGCCAGGCCAGCTGCCAAAAACCCTCAGGCTGAGGAGCAGCATTTGAATCTCAGACCCCAAACACTAGCTGGGCAGACGTAGGCGGGAGTGGAGAGGACTCTGAGAAGTCAAGTGACAGGATGGGTAAATACCATAAAAGGGAAAAAAAATAAGATCATAGAAGGTTACTTTCTTGGGGAACAAATGATTCCAAGCTTCCTCCCTGAAGAGGAAGAAAACTGCTTACCTTCAGGTAAAGACATAAGAGTCAAGGCCTCTGTATCCCAAACATCTAAAATAGATATCCAATGGGCTCACACCATTGAAGAGCTCAAAAAGGATTTTGAAAAACAAGTTAGACAGGTGGAGGAAAAACTAGGAAGAGAAATGAGAGCGATGCAAAAAAAGCATGAAAAACGGGTCAATACTTTAATAAAGGAGACACAAAAAAATGCTAAACAAAATAACACCTTGAAAAATAGACTAACTGAATTGGCAAAAGAGGTTCAAAAAGCCAACGAGGAGAAGAATGCTTTCAAAACCAGAATTATTCAAGTGAAAAAACAGGTTCAAAAGCTCACTGAAGAAAATAGTTCTCTCAAAATTAGAATGGAATAGATGGAGGCCAATGACTTTCTGAGAAACCAAGAAATCACAAAAGAAAATCAAAAGAAAGAAACAATGGAAGATAATGTGAAATATCTTCTTGGAAAAACAACTGACCTGGAAAATAGATCCAGGAGAGACAGTTTAAAAATTATGGGGCTACC
>CM053775.1:49646746-49662621 GCA_028658325.1 Potorous gilbertii
AGCTTCATTGCCCTCGAGGATAATTGGGCTGTATCTCCTGAGATCCTTCTCAGGAGGAATTCTCAGAAACCAGCAAAACAGATATAAGTGACCTGAATCAGATGATATCTTCTTAACATTTACTCTCCATGTCTCTAGTCTACAGGCAAGGTAAAAATTTCTGAAAACTGGATGAAAGTCTGATGATTGGTGAATAGCTTTATTTTTAGTAATTCATTCAATGAAATGATTTTTATCTATTAACACCTGATATTGATACAAGTTTTTAAAATCCATTATGTCCTGTGGGCCTCAGAAGAATTCTCTGAGTTCCAGACTATACATACCATTTCCCCTTTTTACAATATGAATCAACATACACTTATTAAATGACTTTTATTCGCAAGTTAACTTCCTCATCCTCCTGCAGTGATTTTAAGTATCTACGTCCCGATTTGAACCCAGGTCATGCCAATGGCTGTGATGCTTCTCTTGCAAGGAGAGGGAATGAACTGCCCAGAAACAAGTTTTTTTTTTCTTGTCCTTCATAACAATGGAATAATTAGAATCAGAACGTATGTTATATGGTTTATAAGTTTGCACACATCTCTATTCTTACAAAAACCTTACAATGTAGGGAGAGCACAATTATTGTTATACCCCTTTTGTCTATTGGGTAAACTGAAGCATGAAAATCTAATTCAGAAATGCTACTGACTATGAGAAAAACCAACATTTTGAAAACAAAACCAAAAGTTTGAAAAAATAGAAGATAATGTGAAATATCTCATAGGAAAAACAACTGACCTGGAAAATAGATTCAGGAGAGACAATTTTTAAAATATGGCACTACTTGAAAACCATGATCAAAAAAAGAGCCTAGACATTCTCTTGCATGAAATTATCAAGGAAAACTGCTTTGATGTTCTAGGACAAGAGGACAAAATAAGTATTTAAAGAATCTGACAATCACTTCCTGAAAGATCCCGGGAAATAGAGACTCTTAGGAACATTGTGGCCAAATTTCAGTGTTCCTAGATCAAGGAGAAAATACTGCAAACAACTAGAAACAATTCAAGTATTCAATTGAATTGAATTTAAATACAATCAGGATAACACAATATCTGTCAGCTTCTTCATGAAAGGATCAAAGGGCATGGAATAGGTTAAGTTTGGTATGAAAATCTATCTTACTCTACAGGAAAGTAGGGGAGAAGGAGACAAGTGGGGTGAGGGGGATGATAGAAGGGAGGGAAAATTGGAGAAGGGAGTAACTAGAAGTAAATTTTTGGAAGGGAGAAGGTCAATTGACAGAATAAAAAAGCGGGGGACAAGGCAGGATAGAGGACAATACACTTAGTATTACACAACATGATTATAATGGAAGCCTTTTACAAAACGACACATATATGGCTTGTATTGAATTGCTTACTTTCTCAGTGGTGATGGGGAGGGAGGGAGAGAAGAAGGAATTCAAAGTATTAGAAATGAATGTTGAGAATTATTTTTGCATATAACTGGGAAATAAGAGGCACAGGTAATGAGGCATAGACATTTATCTTGCCCTGCAAAAAAAGAGAGAAGATGGGGATAAAGGGAGGGTGGAGTGTGATAGAAGGGAGGGTATATTGACAGAAGGGATAATCAGAATGCAAGGAATTATGGAGTGAGGGGAGGCGCGAGACAGGGAGAAAAATTGGAAATCAAAATTTTGTGGAAATGGATGTGTAAATGTAAAAATAAATAAATACAATTTTAAAAAGACTGGAGGCAGTGTAAGTCAGGGACTTGAGCAAGAGCAAGAAAACCTGTGGCTAAGTCCTTCAGGGACCTTCAGCGCATAAGTCCTAGGATACCAAGTGAGCTCTCTTAAGATAATAGCAACAGAGAGGGCATGAATCATCCACTGGGTATTCCCTCAGAAGCGAGTTTGAAGGAATTCTGATTATGTTCCTTCCCCTGCCTGTTCTGGAGAGAGAGCAGAGAGAAAGATGGAGGAAGGAGAATCTAGATTCTGGGAAGGAGCCTTCTGAAATTGACCTAGAAACAATCAGAGAAAAGTTAGATGAATAGTTGAATTTTGACTGGTCTAAGCTAAAATTAGCTGATTTTCTAAAAAAGAAAGGATCTGTATTGCGCTATCTGTTCTGTAATTGTGTGTTTGTGGAGTATTTTGTTAAATAGTAATTGCAGCCATGAAGCCAACCAGAGTAGCTAGGGCTGTAGCTGGACTTTCCCTTAGAATGCTGCTATCACTTAATCTTCTTCTCCTTCTCTCCCTGATTAGATCAGTTTCATAAGAGTGAATGGATGAGAGAAAGAGAGACAGAGAGAGAGACGAGACAGAGACAGAGAGACGGAGAGACAGACAGAGAGACAGAGAGAAAGAGATGTTTTACTGTTTGGATTGATCTGTTGCATGAATGGTGTTAATAGAGAGTTTGAGAACTTTTTGAAAGTCGTTTAAAATATTCTTTCTTTCTGCATTCTTTGACCCTGGTCACGTTTTTGAATGTGAAAGGAAAGACAAGAGAAAATGAACTTCAGGCAGGCTGCAGGGAAAAGATGAGTTTTGTTTTGATGAGATCTCAAAGCCATAATCTCTACTTTAGGTTTGAATTGGGTCAGTGATATCTGATATCACACAGTGCATTCAAAATTGAAAGTTCACTTCGGAATTTCCGTGATTTCTTTTGGAGGCATTTACTCTCTCCAGATTCTGAAGGATAAAGACAACGAGGGTGAGTATTGACGTTTTTCGGTAATATGCCTGTATTTTGTGCTAGCCTAAAGAGAGTAAGTGGGATTTCAACTCTTTCTAGAGCCTGAAATTCCCAAAGCAGAAGGATAGGGATGTCTCTGCAGTATCCATGTGTCTACACCAATGTGCTCAGGGGAAGTTATCCCCTCCCAGTCTGGGTTAATTGGGACCATATGGTACCATTACATTAATCTGATGGACCTTAGGGAGGAGGGGAGCTAAATAAGGGCATTTTAGCTCTTTAAGGAAGTAGAGTAAAAGTAGATTATGGGAAGTTATAAATAAAGCTTTCTTTTAAGTAGCAAGGGTATTTGGGGAAAAAAGAAGGCTGAAATGTTTATCATTAGTGATTATAAATCCAAGTTTGATATGATTCAAGTCAAAATCTGTCCTGAAGGAATAACAAGGAGCATTTGAGCATGCTCTTCCTATCAGAATTAAGTAGAAAAACATATTACAGTATTTTTGATTGGCAGGTGGTTAACAGAAGGATGAGAATGAGGAAATTCCTGTACAATTTTAAAATTTGGAGTTGGTTATGTATAGATTGAGGTTTTAAAAGGATGTGATAGAAATCTGATAATTTGAAACTTATGTTTGGCTATAAATAAGCTCTCAAAACGGTGATTTTGCTATATAATGACAGAGTTAACTTTTTTCTTTGTTTAAGCTAGAATGAGAATCCAATGCAGACAGTTACAGTTCAGATGTGGAGGAACTGGATATTGTGAGTAATGGGATTGGGAGATTTGGAAAGACGAATAAGGCGTGAATAGTTCCGGATATGTCAGTTTCAGACGGCTTCAGTAAGTAGTGTGGGTGTGAGGAAGTATTTTAAGAAGACAGAAAAAGTCATGCAGCTTGATTTGATAGTTAATAGCTCAATTAAATTTGAGATGATTCTATCTAAGAGGATATCCAGTGTGTGCACGTAGTGGTAACAAGGTGAATTACTGTGCAAGGTGATGTGGAAATGCATTCAGCTGAATGTGTTAATGGCTTATTTTAAATTTTAAGTAAACTTAAATAAGTTTAAATTTTTAGGTATTCCATCTATGTTGTTATATTAGGAATTGGATTGTTACATTAACGATGAATTGGTTAAAGTAGCTGTTATGAATTCTGTGTAAGAGTTTCTGTGTTGTTGAATTCCTATTGAGAAAATGAGAATCCTATAAGAAAAGTACACACATATTTTTATACATGGGTGTGATTTTCAGCTTTGTTCCATCTAAGTGTATATTGAGTATGTTAAAAAGTTTATTTCTGCTGTTAAGAAGGAAGTTTTAACTAAAATTGCTTTTGCAATGAATCAGGCATTTACAAAACTATGTTTGAAAAAGGAAGCTTATGAACAAATATGAAAGGCCCTGGTTTTAGATCTTGGTAATTTTTCCTAATTAGGTTCATGAGGGCTTTGTGATAAACTGTCAACTGTTCTTAAAAGAGGAAGATATTCGTTGTATGAAGAAATTTTTTGTACAATTTTTCAAAGACCTACCTACCGAATTTAAATTTGTAAGTTATATTGGTATAATAAGTAAAGGTTTTGGGAGGTTGGAAGACAAGGAACAAGATAAGTGAGGCCATGAATTTTATGGTTCTAGGAGTCTCTGAGACAATTTTAAGACAAAAAGCCTCATGGCCCCGTCCACTTTTCATTTTGGAGTGCAGTCATTACAGAAGGACTTCTTAATATCTAATCTGAACTGGAGATGCTGAAAGAAGAGATGTTAACTATTTGTATTGTTGAAGGAGAGGAGTGGTGCCAGTCCCACCCAGTGACTGAAGAGTCTAAAATGATCACACAAGTACTGTGGTTCCTCACTTTATTAAGTTGTAATCTCTATGTAAAGTGTAAACTGTTTGTGTATGGGGTTCCTAAACAAGGAATTTGTGTTAGTTATAAATAGTTTCTAGTGATTGGTTTTTAGGACAAGTTTAAGGTTTAAGATGTAAGTCCTGGTAAAATTTTTGATTAGTGAAACTTGCCATTTGGTAAAAGCCTCTGAGATCATTACTTGTTGTGGTCTACTACTCAGAGAGGAATATGACAGGGTGAAGGTGGCTTCAGGAGATAATCCTGTCCTTAGCCTGGGATAGAATACTTCTGGCTCAGTTTCCCCATTGTATTTCTCTGAAAAGGAATGTTTTCTCACTTGACTATTTCTGAGTCTGGCTATAAAGTAGAGGTCATATCTACTTAGGTCTACTTTTTCATCTCCAAGACATGTTTCTATAATCAAAGCAGATAATTTAAAATATAAGCAAAATGCAAGTAGTGGAATCTTGCTGTTTTCAAATAATTGAGTAAATGGGTACTCTGGTATGAAAGATAAAATCCCTGAAAACATTCTTTCTAAATTTTATGGGAATAATTAGATAAAGGAAAGGAAAGCAAAGAATAAATGTGATATTGTATCATTGTTCTATAGAATAAGATTGGGATTTAACGTTAACTGCAATGGTGTGGAATTGTTGAGGAACAAAAGACAGCAATTTTCTGGCTACTGCTCAAATGAATTCAACCCAAGTCTTTCAACCAAAGAAGGTCAAAGATTGTAGGGGTTTCTCAATATTGGATGAAGTTTTAAGGAATCTGAGCATCTGTATTGCTAAAATAAGGTGTAATGTACCCACAGCAGTACTGAGGAAGGAGTCCCTATACTGAGGAAGAGTGGGCCCAGGTGGTCTGTAGGTTCCAGGCGTGGTCTTGATGGGACTGGTCAATAACCTGGAAAATTGGATTGATAAAGCATAGTGATAAGGAAAAGTTTATGGGATTCTAGAGAGCCAGTTCACGTGGGACAAGGTGAGGTTTTCCAGGGCCCTTTTATTTTTTTAGTTTTAAACAGTCTTTATTTCTAGTATTATCTGTGCAAAATGGTGTTACTTATACTTGTGTCACTCCCATCAATTCTCTTTTCAATCTTTTCTTTGGACTTAATGTGTTTGAAACTGCATGACTCTTGCCATTAATCTTCATTCCGATGAACATTCAAATAATTCTACATTGTTATTGCCTCACATATGATCATAGATATTCTTTGCTCTTTACAAATAAGAATATATTGGAAAAGCAGCTCCAAGCATTATATAAGAAGAAGCATCTAGAAACTGCCTACACAATATCACCTGTTTGGAAAACTATTTTACAGTATAAATGGAAGAGATATATCCGGGATATCACTTACAGAAATGCTGCTTTTTGAAAATTACATGCCATTTTGTCTGTATTACTGTATTAAGTCGTTAGCTTTATGAATCAAAATTCTACAATTTTCATTACGTCATTTTTCTGCATTCTAACTTAGCATCTTAATTCTTTTTTGTATTTTCAAATTAATTTTATTTATTTCCAGTGTTCCATAATCACTACCATATAGGTTAGATTGTTATCTTCCCTTCTCTCCCCCCTACCTCCTCCCTCTCTCCCCAAGACAGCATACAATCCTATATAGGTTCTACACA
Source organism: Potorous gilbertii (assembly GCA_028658325.1). NCBI lineage: Eukaryota > Metazoa > Chordata > Mammalia > Diprotodontia > Potoroidae > Potorous > Potorous gilbertii. The sequence continues at coordinate 49,652,958 of CM053775.1, forward strand.
TACATTGCTATTAAATACACTTTCACAATATTCATGCTGTGTAGAAGAATTAAATGAAGGGGAGAAATCATCTAACAAACCAAAACGCAATACACACACACAAAAAGGTCTCCTATATTCTGTGATTGAATTCCATAAATTTTTCTCTGCATTTGAAAGGCATTTTGCCATAAAAAACCACTGGAAATTTTTTAAGTCCTTGCATTGCTACAAAGCTCCAAGTCTACCAGAAAAATCACACTATGGTCGTTGCTGTGCACAATGTTCTCCTTCCAGAACCCTTTTAGGCAAATGGGACTAAAATGCTTTTGGGGTAATGCACAGAGGTCCCAACTTGGACTAAAACACTTACCTGTTACAAAATGATGTAAATACAATTGGGTAAATAAAATTGAGAATTACTGAGACTAAACCAGAGATATTTTTAGTTTGGGAAAAAGAATTCCAGTCTAAGTTTCCTAGAGGCAGGTAACCTCTGATAATATTTGACACTGATGGAACAGTAAAGTTTCTGTTTTGATTTGAATTACTTTCATGAGCATAAGTTGAAGTTTGTATTTGGACTTATCATACATGTAACTCATTCTTTTAGGTTGAGCAAGGTTGGAAAAGGAGAGAGCAGTTTGACAAATAAATGTAAATCTATTAGAGCATTAACTCATGGTTACAATGGTAAATTTGATTTTATGATTGTTATTTAATCAAGAACTAGAACATGTACAGAAAGACATGTAAGATGCTTAAGACTTGCTTCAGCAGAAGTTCCTTAGCTAATGTGAAATTATAGTCATATCTGAAACTGATTACTGGAGCTTGTTATTTTAATATTTTATGGGACTATTGACTGACTGTCCTTCTGAGTCTAACTCCAGGTATGGATAGTCAGAAAAGTGGTCTGAGCCACTGATACATGATGCCAGTAAGTTTGGGAGATGTTAATATGAACTGCAAAGGGGTCATCTCATGGAAAGGTTAGGAGAGCAGCTGATCAGCCTGGGCTGAGGTAGGATTCTCTTGACTCAATTTCCCCACTTATACTTGGCAGACTTTAAGCCTGACTGGATGCCAGTTGACAATGTGCTCCTGGCTGGAACTCATGTGAAGTTAGGGGAATATATCCCTGCAATGCCCCTACCCTTACTGACAATTTCCTACAATCAAAAGCATTGTAAGCTTAATACCAGGCCTACTAAATAATAAATTTTTGGTAGGGGAACATCTGGGGTTAAGTCAAACTTCGGCTTGGAATTTAGACCAACAACAACATAGAGTCCTTTCATTCTTAATGATAGCACGGGAACATTTAGGTTAAGGGCTTATGAGATTTCCATACCTAGTTATTACTATTTTTGTCTCAGTTCGTTAATGTTGAAGGAAGAAAAGGTTTGTGGTCTATATTGTAAATGCTTTAAAAGAAGCATCACATTAGCAGAAGTTGAAATTGTTTTGTAATATGATACGTACTGTGTTAAAACGATTATTTATTATATTTATGTAAGTACTGGAGTCTACTATTGACTCCTTAGTGAAATCTCATCTTCCTGATGGGGGAAATGAATAGTGAATTAATTCTAATTCTAATGTGAATTTCTTCAACATGACAATTGACCAAAGTTCCAATTGTGATTTTGTAATGATGATAAGTGTATAAAGTGTAGAAATGGTCATCTAAAACCGTAATAGGGTAAGTTTTGTAGGAGACGGGACATCTCGATTTCTACAAGAAGTTAAAGGGAAGAAGATGCTGAGATGCTATGCTGAAGACTGATTGAAATGAGCATCTAGATCAGAAAACTGCATCAGATGATGTTCCTTCCCAGACTGCTGTATGAGATGGAAACTATGAATGGACAATTCATTTATCCATCTTAGGATTTTGAACCTCTGTGTTTATGTTTATGAAAGGGGAATGTCCCCTTGTAATTTGTCATTGTGTTGGTCAGCTTTGCTCTCTTACCATATTCACATAAAGGAGAGATAGATGAAGGGAAGAATTCATAGGGGAAAGAATTTGAGGAGGTATTGATTGAATTTAAGTTTGGAAACAGAAATTTTAATAAGTGAAAAGGGGTGATTTGGTAGGAGACAAGAAAGTTCTGTTTTCCACATTCCTAGGTTATAAGAGTTGTGACCTAGAATGGATAGGTTAGAAGTCAGAAACTAAGGTGAAGGCCCAAGGAACTGTGTGAGGAAGGATCTATCAGAGAGGAGAACATGGAGTCACACGACTAGGGGAAAGTATTGGGGGAGATCCAAAGTTAGGAAAAAAGTATAAGAAATCCCATCTTTCTGCACATGTTGTAGTCTTCCTGTAACCTTACTCTGGAGGCTACCCGTCCATACAGGGGGAATGGACGTGAAGATTTATAAAAGCTTTCCTGATTTCACAACAGCTATTGTTATTTATTTAAGGTGAGTATGTTTTTCACTGTTCTAACAGCGTGATGTAATAATATTTTAGTCCTTATGTTTATTCTGCTAAGTAAATTTCAAAACTCAACATCTTGTGTCTATTTTTTACCACAGTCTGACAAACGTTAATGTAATTAATAGTATTCTTTCCAAAAGAATTCTTTATAATCAGTTTTTATTTCTGAAATATTGGCCTATTATTCCCCTGGAGTTTAGAACCTTTCTGATGTCTACCTTGGTAATGGTTGGGGCTACAATTAATTTCCTCTTTTTCCCCTTTTCATCCTAGTTATAATAAGACTTCAAAGATTATATTCTACCTTATTGTTATCTAGCCTCATTAAAGCTGTGCTTCTGTTATTCTAGGTCAGTCTGCTTAGTATAATTATTGAAGCAATAAGCACATACTGAAGATCTCTTATGTAAGGTGTAAGACTCTTCACCTTCACTTGAATCTCCATAGAGTCAATATTTTCTAGATTCCCACTGGGAGCCTCTTTCTAGCAACAGCAGATTAAGTGAATTGTCTTTTAATATCCTACATGTCCACCTGAATGCAAGAGACAACATCAACTACAACAAAAGTGAAGTCTTTAATTGGGGAAAGTGAGTTACAGTGCAGGTTGCTACGAAGTCACTGGTAAGGTATGAGAGGCAGGGGCTGGGAACAGGGATTGTGTAGGGTACAAAAGCAATTAAAAAAGACAAGGCTGCACATGGAAGGGGTTAGGAAGGGGGACTGGCCAAGGTGCAGGTGGGAGGAGTTAGGCAGAGAGATTAGTCAGGCTGTATGTAGGAGGGGTCAGACCAAGGAACTGGGGAGGCTGCCGATGGGAGACACTTAGACAGAACTACTGGCCAAGCTGCAGGTTGGAGGAGTTAGAAGGAATCTCATAGTTCCTCTCTCTACCCCACACCCCCCAAGAAGTTATTTTGCATAACAAGAGAAAGTCCTTAGAGAAAGCTTGGGGAGAGTTTGGGCCATTTACAAAATTAGTCAGAAACTGTAAGTGATAATGTCTAGTTAGGCTCAGGCAATTTATGGCTCTGGAAATGAGTTCTAGGTCAGATTCAATCAAGTAAGTTTGACATAGACATTGTACACATAAGTTTGTTACCCATTTTTGCCTGTAAAGCTTAAAAGCAGTACAAGAAGCCAATTATGGCCTTTTGCCAGTGGGAAATTGGCTGCTTATAGCTGGCCTAGGGGATGATATCTCTACCATGTTCACTTTGGTGGGTAGTGGTCACTTGGAATTATTGGTCTTTTTACCCCTGCCCAGGTGGAAACATACTGGAAATTATTCTACAACACTGTCTGAGAGAGTGGAATGTGCAGAAAAGAGACAATGGTAGGTATAATGAACGTAGACTAAGTGAGGGCAGCTGAAATAATTGAGGGAAGAAAAATATCTACATCATTAATGACACTGATAGAAAAGAAATAAACATTGTTGTAATGTGTATTCTACAAGTAAATAGAAAATATGAAGATGTCATGGGCCTAGAATATGAGAATTGGAAATGACCTCAAAATAGAACCTAGAGTGTCAGAGACAAAGGGCAATTAAAATTTAGAATACAGAATAAAAGGACTAGAAAGGACTTTAAAACTTACAAGTTCCAAGTATCTTATAAATTGAATATAGAGAAAACTCAAAAAGAAATGCCATCTATGGAAAATACCTTGGAAAACTCTAGTATACAGTTGGAAGCCCTTCTGACCCTACCACCCAATGTATGATCTCTCGTTCTCTCATCAAAGTGCTTGTACCAGAGATCCTCCAAAGAATGCAAATCACTCATGTTATGAAGCCATGCATTTCACTGGGACCCTCAACACAGGGGTAAATGAATTAAACATAACAGACAACCCTGATCCAATTTCATGCTATTAAGTTTATTAAAATCTCGGTTCATGGAAGCCTGGTAAGTAATACAGACGCGGAAGAGGGGAAGTTGGGCCTTCAAGGAAATGGTATTTTATTTTGAGGGATACACCACACAGATAAATTAGAAAAAATAATAGCATTAAGAAAGAGGAGGATCAGGAAACAATGCAGAACACAGGATATAGAATGGGATAACAAAAGGAACATTTTTGTCTTTATGAAAATCATGCTAACTATATATTTAAAATAAATTTCTCGTGTTTATGTAGGCATTTAATACATATTAGACTTCTAAATTTCTGTGTAACTTCAAGTATCATTTCTACTCAGCATTATTTTGGAAATTTTGACCACTTTTCTCCATGGATTTTGGAATCTTTCTGGCATCTCCCTTGGTTATGGTGGAGGACCAGATTTAAGTTCCTCTTTCCCCTGTTCTGATCTATATTTGGCCACTGGATCCAGAAGACTGTGAAGGAGAAAGTGAGGTTGATGGCTATGCCCAGCTGTCCTTCATTTACATCCAATTCACTTGCAAAGGAAGAGATCTGGGAGACAAAATACCAAGTTCAAGTTACAATAAACAGACAATTTTGTTTCCTGGAATATAAAGCTAGTAATTGGGAGTAATATCTGACAAAGCGGGATGATAGGCTAGAAAAATTTTGGAAAGAAGTTAAAGATTACAAAATTTTGTGAGTTGAGCATTTAATATAAAAATGCCACAAAAATAATTTTCTCTTATCACCTATACAATTGAATATTTTTTGAACACTTGGCAAATACTTGAGTTTCTGGGTCTCAGTGTCCTCTATAAAATGTGATGGTTGAACTGCATGGTTCTGAAGTTTCCCTTTCAAATAACTTATATTAAGTCATTGTTGGGGCTATTTAAGACTAAAAAGACAATTATGAGATTTGAATTTGACTTTTAAATATTTTCCCACGGTAAAACAAGACAAAAACTTGTATCTCTCATTCATGACAAGTTTCTCTTTCATATTCATGTGTCATCATCATTACCAAGGCATCCAAATGGACTTGTAAGCAAATCAAACTTTGTTTTCTTATTTCCTAAGTCTACACTCTATTTGTAAGCTTTTTAATTGATGGCAAAGGGAAGGGTGTTCTAAAAGAAATAAGTGCTAATTAAAATACGAAAAAAGCCTTCATTCAGCTATCAATTTAAAAAAAATGAGTCCTTTCCCACGTAGTAGACTCATTTAATTCTAAAGAGAGTAGCAACAGCATGTTTCTTTCCTTTACCATTGTTTGAGCTGAATAATAACTCAAGTTGCATGTATCATCAGGAATATGTACATATTAATGTGACCAATGATACGGGATACAAAAATGTCAAACACTGACTTTAATGCAGGCATGCTATGCCAAATATCATTTACCATTATAGGTACTCCCAAAAAGTGAGTATTCATAGTATCTGCAAAATTTCTTTGTCTTTAGGATTGGATAAATGTGAAAAAGAAATAATGTCTAATAGGACAGAAGTCAAAATGTTTGTTTATACGGGTTTTACAGATCATCTAGAGGCACAAATCAGCCTCTTCTCTGTGTTCTTAGCAGTCTGTCTCTTTACACTCGTGGGGAATCTGGAATTGGTTGTTTTGGTTGTGGTGGCTTCCCGGCTCCACATCCCTATGTACCATTTCTTCAGTGTCTTGTCTTTCTTAGATGCATGCTATTCCTCAGTGATCATGCCTAGGGTGTTAGTCAATTCCTTAGCAGACAATAAGACCATTTCCTTTTCTAGTTGTATAGCCCAAATGCTGATCTCTGGAGCTTTTAGGACTATTGAGTGTTTCCTCTTGGATGTATATGACATATGACCCCTATAACGCAATCTGTAACCCATTGCTCTATACAGTCATCATGACTCCACGTGTCTATGTGCCTCTCATCATTAGTTCATACATAGTGGGTGTTTTACATGGCATTTTACACGCTGTGGCTACGTTTAGTTTATCCTTTTGTGCATCCAATGTAGTCAGAAGTATATTCTAGGATATTCCTCCACTCCTGGCCATCCCCTGCTCTGCCACTTACATCAATGGACTATTGATTTTCATCTTTGTGAACTTAACTGAGATATTCACCATCCTGATTGTGGTAGTTTCCTATGACTTCATCTTGGCTGTCATTTTGAAGATCCGCTCAGCTGAAGGGAGAAAGAAAGTCTCATGTACTTGTGGTTCTCATCTTACAGACGTTTCCATCTACCATGGGATCATCCTCTTCGTGTACCTGAGTCCTACTTCCAGCTACTCTTTGGACCATGACATAATAGTTTCTGTGTTTTATACCATTTGCGATACCTATTTTGAATCCCATCATCTATAGTTTGAGGAACAAACATGTAAAAGAATCAGTAAAAAAAAATTATTGGGGACAAAGACATTCATCAATCATCTTTTAAATGTTGAAGTAAATAGATGAAAACAGTAGGAAATTTGATAGGCTGGATAAAATAAAATTTAAAAAAACGAAAAAATAAGATGACAATCTCTTTATTTGTCTCACTGTTTCTCAGTCTGATATTTAGATTTACTCAAATTATCGTAACATATGTATGCAGGTTGATTTTGGTGGCTATTTTTATTTTACCACTCATCTTCAAAACATCTCTCCAGGAGTATAAAAAATATATGTACTTTTTTCTTAATAACAGTTGTCCTCTTCTATGAGATAATTTCCTATATATCTATGTATTTGTCCTGTATATATGCCGCTACATATAACTGAGTTATAAACACAACCACCATATTAACAACATAACATAAACTAACAACATAAATTCAATTCAAAAATTGAAATTCCGAGAACACCCTCTCCAAGGAAAGGGACCTTCATGAATATACAAAAGATGGAATGAAGAGTGAATTCCTTTACTGCTACTGAAGAGACATCACGTTTTCTGGACAAAAATTAAATACGATTACTTCTGTCATTGCTAATGTATTACAAGTCATCAATAAAATTAGGTGGTGTAATCACAAATAGGGAGGGGTCATTTTTATAAACTCTATAATATGGAGTGCATATTTTTCTACTAATATTCAAAAATCGTCTAAGGTACTAATCATGTTTAGTTATACTAAAGATTAGGGAAATTAAAAATACAGCTATATTGAAGTAACCACTCCACAGTAATCAAACTGTTGATAGTAATAGAGTTACACATCTTCATGCTAGTAAAATGGAAAAAAAATTAAAGTCTTTTATGGAGTTAATCTCAAAATTTATAACAAGTATTTAAAAACAATCAGCGTCTTTGAACCAGTAATGTGGTTATAATAAGTAAACATCATGAACATTATTATAAGAAAAAAGGGTTATATGCTGAATGATGTTTAGATGGACATTAATCATAATTGAAAACTGGAAATGATAAAAATGTCTAATTGCTGTGGATACACCCACAGATGATAACCTATTCATTTAACAGTATACTGCAAGGTAATTAAAACCAATAAGTATAGAGAACCTACAATCACAGGAAAATATTTAAAGAACTTTATGAAATATTGCAAAGCACTAGAAACCGAAATAAAAGAATGAATATGTAGGCTAACCTGGACTTTGTAAAAGCAAATTCCCCACAAATGTAGAAATCAATGGAGGAAAGACAAAAAATGGAAGTAACCTAGAGAAAACAATCAGCAAAATATGATCATCATTTTTGATGAAGACATTGATTTTAAAATCCCAACTCTAACTCTAACCCTAAATATGTACAAAAACTGCATGTTTAATATATTTGGATATTTTAAGTAAAATACATGACAACTGAGTTTATTTTTTTATTTGAAAAATTATTTTTTTATTTTTTAATATACATTTATTTATTTAACTTTTTACATATATTTTCACAAAATTTTGGGTTCCAAAATTTTCTTCCCATTTGTAACCTCCCCCCACCCCAGTACCCTGAGCATTCTTATTTCCCCTATCACCAATCTGCCCTCTCTTCTATCTTCCCTCCCTTCTCTTGTCCCCATCTTCTCATTTGTCCTGTAGGGACAGATAATTTTCTATTCCCCATTACCTGTATTTCTTATTTCCTAGTAGCAAGAACAATACTCAACAATTGGTCCTAAAACTTTGAGTTCCAACGCCTCCCCATCCCTCCCTCCCCAAACATTCCCTTTGGAAAGGCAGGCAATTCAATATAAGCCATATCTGTGTTGCTTTGCAAGTGACTTCCATAACAGTCATGTTGTGTAAGACTAACTATATTTCCCTCCATCCTATCCTGCTCTTCATTGTTTCTATTCTCTCTTTTGATCCTGTCCCTCCCCAAGTGTTGACTTCAAACTGCTCCCTCCTTCCATTGCCCTTCCTTCCATCATCCCCCCCACCCTGCTTATCTCCTACTCCCCCACTTTCCTGTATTGTAAGATAGGTTTTCATAACTAAATGAGTGTGCATTTTATTCCTTCCTTTATTCGTATGTGATGAGAGTAAATTTCTTGTTTCTTCTTTTTTCTCAGCTCTCCTCTTTTTCTCTCCACTAAAGAGTCTCTTGCTTGCCTCTTCAATGAGAGATAATTTACTCCATTCCATTTCACCCTCTCTCCTCCCACTACATTTCTGTCTCACCATTTACCTTCATCTCTTTTAAGATATGATCCCATTCTATTCAACTCACTTTGTGCTCTCTGTCTCTGTGTGTGCATGCACGCATGTACATGTATGTGTGTACATGTGTGTGTGTAATCCCACCAACTACCCAGATAATGAAAATCTTCAGGAGTTACAAATACTGTCTTTCAATATAGGAATGTAAACCGTTCAACTTTGGTAAGTCCCTTGTGATTTCTCTTTGCTGTTTACTTTTTCATGTTTCTTCTCATTCTTGTGTTTGAAAGTCAAATTTTCTTTTCAGCTTTAGTCTTTTCATCAAGAATGCTTGAAAGTCCTCAATTTCATTGAAAGACCATATTTTCCCCTGAAGTATTATACTCAGTTTTGATGGGTAGGTGATTCTTTGTTTTAGTCGTAGTTCCTTTGACTTCTGGAATATCCTCTTCCACGCCCTTCAACCCCTTAATGTAGAAGCTGCTAGATCTTTCATTATTCTGATTGTATTTCCACAACACTGGAATTCTTTCTTTCTAGCTGCTTGCAATATTTTCTCCTTGACCTGGGAACTCTGGACTTTGGCCACAATGTTCCTAAGAGTTTCTCTTTTTGGATCTCTTTCAGGTGGTGATTTGTGGATTCTTTGAATACTTATTTTGCCCTCTGGATCTAGAATATCAGGGCAGTTTTCCTTGATAATTTCATGGATGATGTCTAGGCTCTTTTTTTGATCATGGCTTTCAGGTAGTCCCATAATTTTT
>CM053775.1:49663121-49679478 GCA_028658325.1 Potorous gilbertii
TCGGTGGATTCCTTGAATACTTATTTTGCCCTCTGGTTCTAGAATATCAGGGCAGTTTTCCTTGATAATTTCATGAAGGGTGATATCTAAGGTCTTTTTTTGATCATGGCTTTCAGGTAGTCCCACAATTTTTAAATTGTCTCTCCTGGATCTATGTTCCAGGTAAATTGTTTTTCCCATGAGATATTTCACATTCTTTTCCATTTTTTCATTCTTTGGTTTTGTTTTGTGATTTCTTGGTTTCTCAGAAAGTCATTAGCCTCTATCTGTTCCATTCTAATTTTGAGAGAACTATTTTCTTCAGTGAGCTTCTGCACCTCTTTTTCCACTTGGCTAATTGTGCTTTTGAAAGCATTCTTCTCATTGGCTTTTTGAACCTCTTTTCCCAATTGAGTTAGACTATTTTTCAAGGTTTTATTTTCTTCTGCATGTTTTTGGATCTCCTTTTGCAAGGTATTGACCCGTTTTTCATGATTTTCTTGCATCTCTCTCATTTCTCTTCCCAGGTTTTTCTCCACCTGTCTAACTTGATTTTCAAAATCCTTTTTGATCTCTTCCATGGCCTGAGCCCATTGGATATCTCTTTCAGATTTTTTTGATAGAGAGGCCTTGACTGCTATATCTTTCCGTGATGGTAAGCATTGTCCTTCCTCATCAGAGAGGAAGGGAGGAAACATCTGACCACCAAGAAAGTAACCGTCTATAGTCTTCTTTTTTTCCCCTTTTCTGGGCATTTTCCCAGGCAGTTTCTAGTCCTCTCCACCCCTGGCCTTGATTCCCCCAGGTAGTACTTGGGGTCTGAGATTCAAATGCTGCTTGCCAGCATCAAGGCTTTAGGAGGCAACCTGGCTTCTAGTCAATGGTAGCTTAAGTTTTGGTGCTTAGGTCGGGGCCATGCCGCCTCCCAGGCTGAGCTACCTCCAGGGGTTTATGGAGAGACCTTCCGTAATGGAGCTCCTGTGTAACTCCTGCCTGCTCCAGGGGCCTTTGGCCGCCCCCTGACTCTGCTGCTGCCTCCTGAGGGGGCCTGAGATATGGGGACACCCTGCTCCACTCTCAGCCCATGCAGACGTCTCTCTCACTGACCTGTGTGTCTGTGCGTGGAAGCACCTTCGTGGCTGCTGTAGATTCCATCCCCAAAGCCTGTTCAGTTCCGTTCCTCAGTGCCATGTGGCCAAGGCAGGGCTGGGCTCTGCTCCTGTCCAGTGTGTGACGAACCTTTGGGATCGGTTTTTTCAGGGCTCTCTGGAGCGAAAATCTCCTTCACCCCGTTGCTGCATGGCTTCCACTGTTCCAGAATTTGTTGGGAGTTCTTTTCATCGGTAATTATGGCTGTGGGTTCAGAGCTAGCATATGTGAGTCTTTCTACTCTGCCATCTTTGCTCCTCTCATTTTATTTAACAAAAGATTAAGTCTTGTGTTACTATGTACAAGGAACTATATTTTGTAATATTTACGAAGACAGAATTAGAAAATGTTCCTGACCTCAAGCATTTTTAAAATGGGTAATGCAAATATTAAAACGAATAAGATAACAACTCGATTGAAGATTAGATTTATGAAGATCTGTTGGAAGTAGTCACTGTTTCACTCTTTCAGCCTCTTCTCAGCTTATTAGTGACACTTTAGAGAACTCTATTTTAGAAATGTATGGAAGAAAGTTCAATCTTGAAGGAAGACAGAATCCAAAATAAGAGAATTGAGAGTACTTCTGTGTATGTGAAATGGCAAAGAGTCTTTAGAGAAAATTTCTCCTCCTGAAAATTTGTGGTTTCAAAATTTTAACTAAATTAAGCTATTCATTAAGGATTGGTCCTTTATATCTTAAGGGCAATTGTGTTAATGTCCATGCTTAATAAAATAAAAAGTAGACAGTGTAAGCATCAAAGAAGTTAACTGCCATGAAATTGTGAATTGCAGTGCTTGACCCAGACAATAGAATTCACAGAAAAAAAATTATATTATTCTAATCCTGTGTTTCTCAATAAGGATCTAGACTGTTATGTTAAGAAAGTTTCAGCGCATTATATATTCTAGGAAATAGCAATGATTTCAGCGAATTGAAAGTAAAAAATTTAAAAAACCTGGACAAAATCATGGGTAACAGAGTCAAAGACATTCTTAATAAAATAAGTATTTCATGAGATCTTTGGCAAAGCATCAATTTTTTTTCCTTTGTGACATTGACAGTATGGTTTCTTCAAATGCAAGTAGAGTGTGTGAATTCTGTTCAAAAAGGTCCTTTTATTTTTTTATATTAATTTCATTTGTTTTCAGTGTTCTACAATCACTAACATATAACTTAGATCATTTTTTCCACTCCCTCTTCTCTCCTTCCCACCTCCCTCCCAGCGACGAATTAAAAATTTATATAGGTTCTATACATACATTCCTATTAAATACATTTTCCCTGTCGTCATGTTATGTGGAAGAATTAAAATTAATAAGAGAAGTCATATAGCAAAGCAAATGTAATAGCCCTTGCATTGCAATGAGTTTACAATTATACCAGAAAAAAAACAAACAAACAAAAAAAAAACTCTCACTTACTTTGCTTGCAACTGTGCACAAAATTCTCCTGGTTCTGTTCCTTTCCCTGAGTATCAGATGATAAAACTTTTTCCAGGCCTCTCTGAAGTGTTCCTGTTCATCATTTCTTACCACGCAATGGTATTCCATGACATTCATATACCATAATATATTCAACCATTCCCCAGTTGATGGGCATCTCCTTGATTTTGAGTTTTTGGTCACCACAAAGAGGACTGCTATAAAGATAATTGCGCATGTGGGAACCTTTCTCATTTTTGTGATCTCTTGGGAATACATTCCTAGAAGTGGCATTGCTGAGTTAAAGGGTATGCACATTTTTGCAGCCCTTTGGGCATAGCTCCAAATTGCTCTCCAGAATGAATGGATCAGCTCACAGCTACACCAACAATAAATTAGTGTTCCAATTCTCCCACATCTTCTCCAGCATTTATCATCTAACTGTTCTGTCATGTTAGCCAATCAGATAAGAATGATGTGGTGTATCAGAGTTGTTTTGATTTTCATTTTTCTAATAAACAGTGATTTATAGCACTCTTTAATATGACTGTAGATAACTAATTTCTTTCTCTGAAAATAGCCTGCTCATGTCTTTTGACCATTTATCCATTGGGGAATGACTTGCATTCTTGCACATTTAACTCAGTTCTCTACATATTTTAGAAATGAGGCCTTTATCACAGACAGTAGTTGCAAAAATTTTTTCCCGTTTTGCTGCTTCCCTCCTAATCTTGGCTGCAATGGGTTTGTTTGTGCAAAAAATTTCAATTTATTGTGTTAAAAATTATCCATTTTGCATTTTATAATGTTTTTTATCTATTGTTTAGTCAAAAATTCTTCATTCCTGCATAAATCTGATAAATACATTATTCCTTGTTCCACTAATCTGTTTATAGTATCAATTTTTATACCTAGATCATATACCAGTTTAGAATTGAATCTTCTGTACTGTCTCTAGCACTGGTGTATGCCTCGTTTCCACCGTACTGATATCCAATTTTCCAAGCAATTTTTGTCGAATAGTGAGTTTTTTATCCCAGAAGTTGGGGTTATCAATGTGATTTTCAAGCCTGTTCCATCTAAGGAAGTATTAAGTATTTTCAAAATTACTGCTGTTAAGAAGGAAGATTTAACTTTTTTTTGCTGTGAATCAAGAATTTACAAAATAATATTTGTAAAATGATGCTTATGGCAAATGCAAAAAGGCCTGGGTTTTAGATGCTGTGAATTTTACGAATTAGGTTCATGAAGGTTTTGTGATAAATTACAAACTACTCTTAAAAGAAGAAGATATTGTTGTATGAGGAAATGTTTTGTAAAATCTTTTTTAAGATTTTTGAAAGGCCTACCAACCAAATTCATATTAGTAAACTAATTTGTTATAATGTCTTCAAGTTTTATGGGGATAGTTTGGAAGAGAAAGGACAAGATAAGGTAGACTAAGAATCATTTGGCTCCAGGAAGCTCTGTGATAAACTTTAGGACACTCCTCAACCCATCTCCTTTTCTTTTTGAAGTGTGGTCATTACAGACGAACTTTTTAAGATCTAGACTGAACTGAAGATGCTCAGAGAAGAGATATTAGCTCTTTCTATTGTAGAACGGGAGGAGTGGCACCAACCCCACCCAAGGGCTGAAGAGTATAAAATGATCCCCCTTGTGGTTTGGCCCTTCACTTTGTTAAAGCCATAATCTCTACATAAAGTTTAAACTGCATTTACGTAAATGTAATCAACTAAATTAATTACTGAGACTAAATCAGAGATATCTTTAGTTTGGGGGAAAAAATTTCAGTCTGAGTTTCTTAGAGGCAAGTAACCTCTGGTAGTGTTTTGCATTTATGGGAAAGTTAAATATTTCTCTTTTGATTTGAATTCATTTCATGAACATAAGTTGAAATGAGTTTTTGAACTTAGTATATGTGCAGTTCATTCTTTTTGACTGAGCAGGCTTACAAAGGAATAGAGTAGTTTGGGAAACAGATGTAAATGTATCAGAGAAATTACATTGTTATAATGGTAAGTTTAATCTTATGATTGTTATTTAATCAGGAACTAGAAAAAAAGTGTAGAAAGGCATGCAAGCTACTTAAAATTTGCTTCCAAAGGTTTTCCTTGGCCAATGTGAAGTTATAGTCATATCTGAAACTGATGAGTGGAATTTGATATTTTAAGATTTTATGGGACTATTAGTTGACTGTTTTTCTGAGTCTAACTCTGGGTGTGGATAGAAAAGGAGACTGTCTGAGACACTGATCCATGATGCCAGTGAGCCTGTGAGATACTGGTATGATTTGCAAAAAGGTGATCTCATAGGAAGTTTGGAAGAGTTGCTGTTCAGCCTGGGCTGAGGTGGGATTCTCCTCCCTCCATTTCCTCATTGACATCTGGCAAACTTTAAGCCTTACTGAATGCCAGTTAACAATCTACTTCTTCAATGTCACAACTCTTAGCGGCAATTTCCTGTATTCAAATGTTTTGTAAGCTTAATAGTAGATCTATTAGATAGTAGATTGTTGATAGAGGAACATCTGAGGTTAATTTTAAATTAAACTATTAGGCTTAGGATTTCAGATTTAACAACAGTAAGTTAGGGTCCTTTAATTCATAGTGATAGTATGGATACCATCAGGTCAAGAACTTGTGAGGTCAGCCTACATAGTGATTATTATTTTAGTCTCAGTTGGCAAGTGTTAAAAGAAAAATGGTTTGTGGTCTGTGTTGTAAATGCTTTAAAAGAAGCATCACATGACCAGAAGTTGGAATTGTTTTATGATGTGATATATACTGTTTTAAAAATGATTATGTATATATTATATAAGTACTGGAGTCTGTTACTGATTCCTTAATGAAATCTCATATTCTTGATGGGGGACATGAATAATGAATTGATGTAAGATATAAATACTAGGTGCTAATGTGGATTTCTTAAACATGACAATTGACCAAAGTTCCGGTTCTGATTTTGTAAGAGTGATGAGAGAAGAAAGCTTAGGAATGATCATCTAAGTTGTATCAAGGTCATTTTTGTGGGAGAGTGGACATCTGGATTTCTATAAGAAGATAAAGGGAAGAAGATGCAGAGATCCTGTGCTGAAGATGGCTTGAATGAGCATCTAGAGCAGAAAACTGCATCAGATAATGTTCCTCCCCAGACTACTGTATGAGATGGAACCTCTGAATGGATAATTCAATGATGTAACTTTTTATTTTGAATCTCTGTCTTTGTATTTGTGAAATGGGTCTGCCCCCTTGTAATTTATCAGTGTGTCGGTCAATGTTGCTTCCTACCCAAATTCATGTCAAGGGGAGATAGATGAAGGGAAGAATTTATAGGGAAAAGAATGTGATGAGGTATTTATTGGATTTAAGTGTGGAAACAGGAATTTTAATAAAGAAAACCGAGTTGATGGGAAGCTAAATCTCTAAAATTGTTGCATGAAAATAGATGACAATGGAAAGGCATTAAAAACATTGCTAAGAACATGAGAAAATTTTCTCATGTCTGAATCCGTTTTGAACATCACCATTTAACATTTCTTGATGGTCTTACTTCGAGGATAAGTGGTGGAAATAGTTAATATGATTTGGGTTCATTGTTTTCAGTGGAGTTATACTCCTCCCATTTTGTCTCCCTTGCATGATACAGTTAATAACCAGACTAGTACAAGATTCTTTTTCAAAGATAATTAGGCTAGAAACTAAAGCTGAAGCATCGGTTAGACTCATGATCCCAAAGAGTCAAGGATGAACACCAAGCAAAGATATTGGAGAAAAAGGTAGGGAGGATGATTTAGCAGAGGCAATCTCCCCGAGAGTGGTGTGAGGGGGTCTTCAGAAGAACAAAACATTAGGAGGGATTTAGTGAAATCAGATTAAGTGAAGTTCTCTCAGGTATGAATTCCCCAGAACTCCCACCCTTTCTGCCGAAGATAAAATAACTAAGTATGCCCCTTAGGCAAATAAAATGCTCCAGGATGGAGAGGAACCACCAAAGTTCCACTCATGTGACCTGGCATACCTTTCACCTTCACCACCCCTTACTCCAGGCACTTCAGCATTCTTTCCATAAGTTCCATATTTGGTAACAAAAAGCGTCATTGGTGAGCAAGGATCCTTTCCGTGTTCTTTGTCTCTGGCTAGGGTTAGACTTGATCCTTGGAATCCCAGCCAAAAGGAAGAGAGACTAGGAGGCTTCAGCTTTAGGGAATATATTATGCTGTACTCTGCTCTGCTCAGGTGCACTCCTTTGCTGATACCACCCATGCTCTCGTGGGAAGTGCTCCTTCTCCTGAGATTGTAATAAATTCCTTTCTTCCTTCCACACTGAGGAGGCTCTGAGTTTAATTTGAGTAAGAGTTGTTGTATCCCACACATCAGGCACCACAGACTGCATCATATTTAAATTTCACATTTCCCTGTTCTTGTTATTTTAGTTATTTACTGGCTCATTAGAGAATTTCCTCAAAGGTGGAATGCAGAAGGGACCATCAATTTCAATTGATAGTCTGACAGTGATTTTAAATAAATCGAGGATAAGTGATGTTTTTAATTCTGGGATCCATGGCACATTTTAAAGAAATCCAAGCAATTTGAAAAGGAGCTCCAGACCCTATTTTATTTTTTAAATTTATTTCTTTATTATTCGTTTTCAACAGGCATTTTCACAAGATTTTGAGTTCCAAATTTTCTCCCCATCTCTCCCTTTCTCTCACTACAAGACAGAGTGCATTCTGATTACTACTTCCCCCAATCTGCCTTCCCTTCTCTCACACCCCTCCTTTCTGTTATCCACATTCCCACGATTTTCTTGTAGGGTAAGATAAATTTCCATCTTGCCTGCCTATTGCCTGTTTATCTTATTTCCCAGTTATATGTAAAATAATTTTAAGCTTAGTTTTTAAAACTTTGATTTTCAACTACTTTCCCTACCTCCCTCCCCCCATGCCCAATGAGAAGGCAAACAAGTCAATATAGGTTATACATGTGTATTTATGCAAAACACTTCCATAACAGTCATATTGTGAAAGACTAACTATAATTCCCTCCATTCTATTTTGCCCTCTCATTTAATCTAATCTCCTTTGACCCTATCTGTCCCCAAAACTGTTTACTTTTAATTCTCATTTGCCCTCCATTCTATCATTCCCCCACCCGCCAACTCTCCCATTACCCCCTGATTTCTTGGAGTGTAAGATAGATTTTCATACCAAGCTGAGTATGCATGTTATTTCCTCCACAAGCTAAATGTGATGAGAATAAGGTTCACGCTTTCCCTCTCACCTCTTCCCTTTTCCCTTCCATTGAAAAAAGATTTTTCTTGCCTCTTCTAAGTGAGATAATTTACCACCTTCTTTTTCTCCCTTTCTCCTCCCGATATGTTCCTCCCTGACCGCTTAATTTTATTGTTTTAGATATCATCCCTACCTATTCAACTATCCTTATACCCTTTGTCTATATGTGTATAATCCCACCAACTACCCTAATAATGAGAAAAGTCACAGGAGTTGCAAATATGATTTTTTCAACGTAGGAATGTAAACATTTCAACTTTAGTAAGTGCCTTATGATTTCTCTTTCCCATTTAACTTTTCATGATTCTCTTGATTCTTATGTTTGAAAGTCAAGATTTCTGTTCAGCTTTGGTCGTTTCACCAAGAGTGCTAGAAAATCCTCTTATTTCATTGAATCACCATTTTCCCCTCTCAAGTATTATAATCAGTTTTGCTGGGTAGGTGATTCTTGATTTAAATCCTATTTCCTTTGACCTTGAGAATATCATATTCCAAGTCCTGCAACCCCTTAATGTAGAAGCTGCTAGATCTTGTATTATCCTGATAGTACTTCAACAATACTAAAATTGTTTCTTTCTGGTTACATACAATATTTTCTTCTTGACATGGGAGCTCTGGACTTTTGCTACAATATACATAGGAGGTTTTCTATTGAGATTCATTTCAGGAGTTTATCTGGGGATTCTTTCAACATCTATTCATTATCTATTTTATTTTTATCTATTAATCGATTTTATCTATTTCATTATCTATTTTAGCATAGAGTTCTACAATATTAGGGAAGTTTTCCGCGATAATTTCTTTTTTAATATATGCTTCACTTATTTTCAGTTCTTAACATTCAATTCCACAAGAACTTGAATTCAAAATTTTCTCCCCATGTCTCCCCACTCCCATCCCAGAACAACGACACCCCATCTTCCCTTTCCTCCATTCTGCTCTTTCTGTTATTAATCATTCTTCTTCTATCACCCTTCCCCTTTATTTTCCTGTAGGGTAGAATAGATTTCTATAGTCCATTGACTGTATAACTTAATTTTCACTTACATGATAAAACAATTTTTAACATTCATTCTTAAAGCTTTGAGTTCCATATTCTCTACCTCCTTCCTCACTCATCCACATTGAGAAAATAAGCAAGTCAATAAAGCTCATACATTCATGAAAATGCAAAGCAGTTACATAACAGTTATATTGTAAAAGACTAACCACATTTCACTCTGTCCTATCCTACCCTTCATTTATCTCATTCTCTCTCTTAAAGAGTCCTCCCCACAACAGTGGTTGCTTCTGATTAACCCTTTCCTCAATTTGCTGTGTCTTCTATTATCTTCCATCCCCTTCCCCCTTGCCTTCTTGCAGGTGAAAAAGGATTTCCATAACAAATTAAGTGTGTGTTATTCCCAATTTAAACCTAAACCCATGAAAGTATGGCTCAATTATTTCCTTTCTTCTCTCCTCCTTCTTCCCCTCCATTGTAAAAGCTGTTTCTTCCCTCTTTTATGTGAAGTGATTAGCTACATTCTACCTCTCCCTTTCTCTTACTCTTAATATCTTCCGTTAAACAACAAATTTTATTTTTTTAGCTCACCCTGTACCCTCTGTCTACACACAGAAACACACACACACACACCTCTATATATATATACAAACACGCATTTATATGTGTGTATAGACACACCTATATATGCACTTACACACATACACTCATGTACATACACATACCTACGCATATATAATATACACAAACTTTCATACCCATACCCGCCTACATATACATATATATATATATATATATATATATATATATATATATATATGTAGTGCGTGCGCGTGTGTGTATTCCCTCTAATGGCACCGATACTGAAAAAGGTTTCATGAGTTATAAATAACATCCTTCAAGGAGGAATGCAAACAATTCAACTTTAATAAGTCCCATATGTCTTCTCTTTCCTGTTTACCTTTTTGTGCTTCTCTTGATTCTTGTATTTGAAAGTCGGATTTTTTTTTCAGCTCTGGTCATTTCAACAAGAATGCTTGGAAGTCCTCTGTTTCACTGAAATTTCATTTTTTCCACTGAAGTATTATACTCAGTTTTTCTTGGTCGGTGTTTCTTTGTTTTAATTTTATCTCATTTGACCTCTGGAATATCATATTTAAAGCCCTTTGAACCCTTACTGTAAAAACTGCTAAATTCTATGTTTTCCTGATTATATTTCAACAAGATTTGAATTATTTCTATCTGGTTTCTTTTAATGTTTTCTCCTCAACCTTGGAACTCTGAAATTTGGCTATAATATTCCTAGAAGTATACTTTTTGCGATCTCTTTCAGGAGGTGATCAGTGAATTCTTTCCATTTCTATTTTACCCTTTGATTCTGGAACATCAGGGCAGTTCTATTTCATAATTTCTTGGAAGATGATGTTGAGCCTCTTTCTTCAATCATGGTTAAAAGGAAGACCAATAAATTTCAAGTTGTCTCTCCTAGATCTGTTTTATAGGTCACTTTTTCAAAGGAGGTGTTTCACATTCTCTTCTATTATTTTTCATTCTTTTGGTTTTGTTTTATAATTTCTCAATTTTTCACAAAGTCATTAACTTCCATCTGCTCTGTTCTAGTTTTTAAAAAAAAACTGTTTTTTTCAGTGAGCTTTTGAACCTTCTTTCCATTTGGCCAGTTCTGCTTTATAAAACCTTCTTTTCTTCATTGGCTTTTTGAACCTCTTTTGCCATTTGGGTTAATCTATTTTTAAAGATGTTATTTTCGTCAACATTTTTGTCAGTTTCCTTTGTGTATGTGTTTGTCTTTCATAGCCGAAGAAGGCTATGCCATCAGAGGAATAGTGACATGATTTGCACTTGACTTTGTTTTGAGTGAGGAAGGGTTGTACTGGTCACCAGTCTCACTTCTCCTCCAGAGCCATCTGAATCCAGTGGCCAGATATTCATCAGAATGTCTGGAGATGACCCAGGATGAAGCAATTGCGGTTAAGTGACTTTCCCAAAGTCACACAGCTAGGGAGTGTCAAGAGTCTGAGGTGACATTTGAACTCAGGTCCTTCTGAGTCCTGCACTGGTGCTCTATCCACTGCACCACCTAGATGCCCTTCAGTCTCCTTCAGCAAACCGTTGACTAATTTTTCACGATTTTCTTGCATTGTTCCCATTACTCCTCCCAATTTTTCCTCTACCTCTCTTACTTGATTTTCAAAATCCTTTTTGAGCTTTTCCATGGCCTGAGAACACTGCATATTTTTTGGAGGTTTCAGATGCAGAACCCTTGACTTTTATGTGTTCTTCTGATGCTACGCTTTTCTTCCTCGTCGAAAAAAATGGAATAAATTACCTGGTCACCAAGAAAGTAACTTTCTATCTTCTTATTTTTCCCCTTTTTTGTGCATTGTCCTAGTCATTTACTTGACTTTTCACTCCTTTGTCAAGTGGAGGATGTGCACTATGGACCTGTAAGTTCTCAGTTCTTCCAGGGTGGCACAATTAAGGGAGAGGGGTTTACTCCTCTCCTTGCCTTTTCTGTGGTCTGTGAGCAACTACTAACACTCTTTAGTGGTATTCCCTCTCCAGGACCTCTATCAGCTCCATCATCTCTCCTCACCCCAGGACCACCCCTGACGACTTAGACCCAGATCAGGTGCTCGAATCCTCCAGTGTCTTTAGCCTGAAGGCTCCAAAAGAGAAGCTGCTACTGTAGTGCCTGGTGCCACCCTGAGGTTGAGGTTGACCTGAGGGTCAAACTCTGCTCCCTTCTCCCCCAGGAGAAAGGACTTTCTTACTGACTGTTGCAGATGTCTTTGGTGCTTGTGGGTCGAGAAATCTGGAAATGGAAGCTAGTGCCTATGATTTCGTACCCTGAAGCCTGATCCAGTACTATCTGTGCTGTTCATGGCTGCCAAGACTGGGATGAGCTCTGTTCTGGACTCTGTGTGATAGACATTTCCTTTCAGCCTTCAAGGATGTCTTGGGTTGTAAATCTCTTTCACTCTGTTGCTTTGTGGCTTCTCTTGCTCTGAAACTTGTTTGGAGTCATTTTTACAGGTATTTTATGGTCTATGGGGGTAGAGCAAGAGTAGATCTATCCTACCACTCTGTCATGTTGACTTGACCCTTTCCTTGACAATTTTGTGAAAAAAGGATTATATAGGCTCTTTTTTCTAATCATGGCTTTCTCCTGGACCTATTTTCCAGGCCACTTGTTTATCCACGGAGATATTTCACATTGTCTGCTATTTTTTCTTTCTTTTGGCTTTGTTTTATAATTTCTTGATTTTTCATAATATCAGCCGCTTCCAACTACTCCATTCTCATCTTTCAGTAATTTCATTCCTCAGTGAGCTTTTTGACCTACTTTTGCATCTGTCCAATTCTGCTTTTTAAGGGGTTCTTCTCCTCACTGACTTTGTGGGTCTCTTTTCCCATTTGTGTTAGTGTATTTTTAATGTGTTATTTTCTTAGCCATTTTGGGGGGTTTCCTTTAGCAGGCAGTTGACTCATTTTTCAAGATATTTCTACATCACTCTCATTTGTCTTCCCAAGTTTTGGTCTACTTCTCTTATTGATTTTCAAAATACTTTATTTAGCTTTTCCATGGACTGAGACCAATTAATATATTTCTTGGTGGCTTTAGATGAAGGAGGTTTGAGTATTTTGTCTTCTGTTTGGATATTTTGGTCTTCCTTTTCAGCAAAGTAAGATTCTGTTGTTTAGTTCTTATTCAGGTTTTTGCTCATTTTCGCAGCTCTTTACTTGATTTTGGATCTCTTTATCAGTGTGATTCTCTTTTTCCAGTGGGAGTGAGGATGTACTGTCAGCCACTCTATCCCTCCACAATCTCTGGACCTAGGCCTCCAGAAAGAGCTGCTGCCATTGACTCTGCTGCCCCTGCTGTTGTTTCCGCTCCTGCCCTCCCCTCAGCCAACTCCACCATCCTGGAGCTGGACCCTGACCACTAGACTTTCTTACAGAGTTCCCACAGATTTTTTCTACTGATCTTCCAATTAGTCCTTGGAATTTTGGGGTCGTGAAGGCTGGAAACCTCCACAGATATCAGAGATGCAGTCCCCCCAAGGCCTGTTCAGGTCCCATCTATGCTTTCATGTCCCACACTGGACTGTACTCTTCTTCCAGTGCAGCACAAGAGACACTGGTTGGAAACCTCACAGGCTGTCTTTGACTGAAACATTTGGATGGATATTCCATCCATTTCATCAGCCTTTGAGTTCTGTAGCTCTGTAATTTGTTTAGAGACATTTTTACAGGAATTTCACTGGGTTTGTGGGGAGAACACAAGTAAGTCTCTGCTGTTTCTCTGACTTCTTGGCTCTGCTCCCTGAAGTCCAGAGCCATAAGGAAGAAAATGACTCATCGATAACCAGAACTGGGCAATGGGAAGCCAACAAAGCTTTAAGAGATCAAGCAACAATAAAACACAATATAAGTATTAAAAAAAGAATGTAAAACATCTCATAAGAAAACAACTGATCTGGAGAACGCATCAAGAAAAGAAAATATAAGAATAACTGGACCACTGAAAGCTATGATAAAAAAGAACATGAGAAAAGACTAAAGAAAATTGTCCTGAAGCATTAGAAGAAGATGGGATAGGAAAAACAGAAAAAAAAATCCACCAATTACAACTGGAAAGATATTCTATGAGGAAAATTCTCTGGAATGCTCTAGTAAAATTCCTAATCTCACAGCTCAAGTATCAAATATTATGAGCAAGAAGAAAAAAATTTCAAATATGCCTATGCCACAATTCGATTCAAAAGATAAGCTAAATGCATTTCCAATAAGATCAGGGGTGAAACAAGCTTGTTCATTAACACCACTACTGTACAATAAGGTATTAAAAGTGTTAGTTGCAGCAATGAGAAGAAAAATAAATGGAAAGAATTAGGATAAGCAAAGAAGAAACTAATTTATCACTACTTGCAGATGATATGATGATGTACTTAGGGAATCCCAGAGATTAAAGTAACAAAAAAATTCTTGAATAATAAACAATTGTGACAAAGTTGTAGGTTACAAAATACACCCACACAAATTTTCTATATTTCTATATATTATTAACAAAGCCCAACAGCAAGAGATAGAAAGAGAAATCCCATTTAAAGCCAGTGTGGACACTATAAAATATTTGGAAGTCTACCCGACAAAACAAATACAGGGACTATATGCACACAATTACAAACCACTTCTGACACAAATAAAGTCAGATCTAAGTAATTGGAAAATCCATCAGTTGCTCGTGCATAGGCCAAGGCAACACAACAAAAATGACAAGTCTACCTAAATTAATTTACTTACTCAGTTCCATACCAATCAAACTATCATAAAATTATTTTCTAGAGCTGGAAAAAATAATATCAAAATTCATGTGGAAGAATAAAAGGTCCAGAATATCAGGGAAACTAACAAAAAGAAATGTTAGGAAAGGTGACCTAGCTCTACTAGTTCTCAAATTGTATTGTGAAGGAGTAATTATCAAAACCACTTTGTACTGGCTAATAAACAGAAGGGTAGAGAAGTAGAATATGTCAGGTACTCAAGACACAGTAGTCAATGAATATTGCTATCTACTGTTTGATAAACCCAACAACCCCAGCTCTTGGAATAAGAAAAATTTCTGGGAAAGCTGGGTAATAGTGTGGCAGAAACTAGGTATAGACCAATGCCTGACACTGTAAACAAGAATGAAGTCGAAATGGGTCCATGATCTACAGATAAAGATTGATACCATAAACAAATTATTGGAGCAAGGAATAGGGTATTTATCAGATTTATGGAGAAGGAAAAATTTTCGACTAAACAGGAGATAGAAAGCATCATGAAGTGCAAAATAGATAATTTTGATTACATTAAACTGAAAAGTTTTTGAGCAAATAAACCTGTTTCCAAGATTAGGAAAGAAGCAGAAAACTGGGAAAGAAGTTTTGTAAGTAGCTTCTGGGATAAAGGCCTCATTTGTAAAATATATAGATAATTGAGTCAATTGTACAAAAATATAAGTCATTGCCCCATTGATAAATGGTCAAAGGTTATGAATAGGCAGTTTTCAGAGGAAGAAATTAAAGATACCTATAATCATGTAACAAATGCTCTAAATCATTATCGATTAGAGAGATGCCAAATAAAATAACTCTGAAATACCACATAACACCTATAAGATTGGCTAACATGGCAAAACAGAATGATGATAGATGTTGGAGGAGATGTGGAAGAGTTGGAACACTAGTTCATTGTTGGTAGATTTGTGAACTGATCCAACTACTCTGAAAAGCAATTTCAACTATGCCCTAAGGGCTACAGAATTGTGCATACCCTTTGACCCAGCAATACCGATTCTGGGACTGTATCCCCAAGAGACTATAAAAATGAGAAAGTGTCCCACAGATACTAAAATATTTATAGCAGGACTCTTTGTGGTGGTCAAAAACTGGAAATCAATGTGATGTCCATCAATTCGGGAATGACTGAATAAATTGTGCTATATGAATGTAATGGCATATTATTGTGGTATAAGAAATGATGAATAGGAAGACTTCAGAGAGGCCTGGAAAGACATATATGATCTGAAGCTGAGAGAAAGGAGTAGAATCAGGAGAACTTTTTTACACAGCAACAACCACAGTATGCGAGGATTTTTTCTGGTAGACTTAGAACTTCATTACAGTGCAAGGACTTAAAAAATTTCCAATGGTCTTTTAAGGCAAAATGCCTTCCACACATAGAGAAAGAGCTATGGAAATCAGACGCAGAATCTAGCAGATTATTTTATTTTGTATTTAAGTTTTGAGTTGTTTTATGATTTCTCCCATTCATTTTAATTCTTCTATGCAACATGAATAAGGTGAAAATGTGTTTATTAGGAATGTATGTGTAGAACCTATATAAAATTGTATACCGTCTCAGGGAAGGAGAGGGGAAGAAGGGGGAAGGAGGGGGAGTGGGGGAAATCTAAATTTTATGAAAGTGATGGTAGGACACTAAAAACAAATAAAATAATTTTAAAAATAGAATCACACGACACTTAGGAATGGTGACACTAAAAGACTTCTAGTCTTTCAACACTGTACACAAAGAGCAAAAGAACTGAGGTTTCAGCCAAACTATCTTACCTGGCACAGCTAACCATTATCCGGAATGGGAAAAAAAAGATTATTCAACACATTGTGAGACTTTCAGGACATTATTTTAAAAAAACTGAATTTAATGGAAGATTTTGCATACAAGAATCAAGAGAAATATAAAGTACATACCAAAGACTGATTACAAGAGACTCAGTAAGGACAGACTGTTTATATTTTACGTGTGTACAATGTAGAACATATGTCTAAGATTGTTATTAGTAATTGAATAATTTATAAAATATAATGGGGAAGATGAGTGTGATATAATTTTGAAACAATAAAACCATTTGAGAACAGCTAAAAAATGTAATTATCTTATACAAATAAGCTGTGAGAGGAAGAACCAACATACAGGAATTAGATGAT
>CM053775.1:49679978-49695885 GCA_028658325.1 Potorous gilbertii
GAGGACTTTCAAGCATTCTTGATGAAAAGATCAGAGCTGAAAAGAAAATTTGACTTTGAAACACAAGAATGAAAAGAAGCATGAAAAAGTAAACAACAAACAGAAGTCATAAGGGACTTACCAAAGTTGAACTGTTTACATTCCTCCGTGGAAAGACAATATTTGTAATTCTTGAAACTTTTCAGTATCTGGGTAGTTGGGCATATTACACACACACAGACACACACAAAACACACACATACACATGTGCACGCACACATAGAGACAGAGAGCACAGAGTGAATTGAATAGGATGGGATCATATCTTAAAATAATTAAGGTAAATATATAAGAGAAATGTATTGGGAGGAGAGAGGATGAATTGGAATGGGGAAAATCATCTATCCTAGAAGAGCCAGGCAGGATACTTTTTAGTGGAGGGAAAGAGGAGACCTGAGAGAAAAAGTTGAAGTCTACTGTCATCACATTCGACCCAAGGAAGGAATAAAATGCACACTCATTTTGGTATGAAAATGTGTATTACAATACAGCAAAGTGGGCGCGAAGGAGATAATCAGGGTTGGGGGAGATGATGGAAGGGAGGGCAATGAGTGCAGGGAGCAATTTGAAGTCAACACTCGGGGAGGGACCAGATCAAAAGAGAGAATAGAGAGAATGGGAGGCAAGATAGGATGGAGGGAAATATAGTTAGTCTTACACAGCACGACGATTATTGAAGTCATTCGCAAAACTGCACAGATATGGCCTATATTGAATTGCCTGCCTTCCCAGACGGAATGGGTAGGGAGGGAGTGAAGTTGAGAAGTTGGAACTCAAAGTCTTAGGAACAACTGTCGAGTACTGTTCTTGCTACTAGGAAATAAGAAATACTGGTAATGGGGAACAGAAATTTATCTGGCCCTACAGGACAAAAGAGAAGTTGGGGAAAAGAGAAGGGAGGGATGTATGATAGAAAAGAGGGCAGATCGGTGACAGGGGAAATTAAAATGCCTAGTGTATTGGGGTGGGGGAGGGGACAAGTGGGGAGAAAATTTGGAACTCAATAGTTTGTGAAAATAACTGTAAAATGTTAAATAAATCAATTTATATATATAAAAACTTCCCCTAAGAACTGCTTTTGCAGTATCCCATATAATTTGGTAGGTTATCTCATTGTGGTCATTCTCTGGAATGAAGTTCTTGATTCTTTCTCTGATTTGTCGTTTAACTCACTCATTCTTTCGGGTTAGATTATTTAGTTTCTAATTAATTTTTGATCTATGTATCCATGGCCTTTGATTACATGTAGTTTTTACTGTGTCATGGTCACAGAAGGACGCATTCACTCTCTCTTTCTGCACTAAACTGTGAGGTTTATATGGCCTAGTATATGGTCAGTTCTTCTGTTTGTTCCATGTACCCGTAAGAAGAAAGTATATTCCATTATACTCCCATTGAATTTCTCCACATATCTATCATACCTAGCTTATCCAATATTTCAGTCACCTTCTTTACTCTTATAATTCATTTTGAGGTTAGATATATGAAGTTCCTAGAGGAGGAGGTTGATTTCGTCCACTATTACAGTTTTGCTGTCTATTTCATACTGTAAATCCCTTAACTCCTCCTCTAAAAATGTGGAGGCATACCACTTGGAGCATAAATGTTTAGTAATGATATTGCTACATTGTCTATGGTGCCTTTTAGAAGGATATAATTTCCTTCCTAATCTCTTTTAATTAGATATATTTCTGTTTTTGCTTTGTCTGAGATTAGGATAGCTATCTCTGCTTTTTTTTACATCTGATGAAGCTATCCATTTAAAATGTTTCTTCTAAAAAACTTATTGTTGGGTTATAGTTTTAATCCTTTCTGTTATCCACCTCCATTCTATGTGAGAGTTCAACCCATTCACATTCACAGTTGTTATTACTGTCTGTGTCTTGGCCTTCATCGTCTTTCTCCCCCTTTGTGCTTTTAGTTCTCCCTTCTACCTTCCATTCCACAACAGAGTTTGAATTTTTGACTGCTATCTCCCTCAGTCCTCCCTTCTTTCTTTCAGCCCCCTCCCTTTTAATCCCCTTTGCGTTTACTACTTTTTCCTCTCCTTTAGCCTCCACCCCCTTTTCTTTCCAACTTTTCCTATTGCCTATAGAGGTAGTTAGATTTGTGTACTTCACTGAATTTGTTGTTCCCTCCTTGAACCAAATCAGATAGGAGTAACATCGAACAATGCTCATCTCCTTCCCTTCTTAGCCTCTACTGTAATATAATTTTGTTCCTCTTCCTGTGATGGAAATTGCCATTTTCTCCCTCCTCCTTTTTGCATCTCCTTTTACAATACGATTGCACCCTTAAGTCACACTTTTATCATCACATCTTTTATTTTATACAAACTCTTACTATCTATGTTTATCCCTTTTATATATCATGATAAATATACAGTTCTAAAGGTTAACAATTATCATCTTCCCTTATAGGGATGTAAACAATGTGTATGTGTCTCTGTGTGTGTGTTCAGCCGTGATTGCGGAAGAAAACCATGACTTCATAGAAATGGTGACATGACTTGTACTTGACTTTGTTTTGAGTGAGGGAGGGCTGTGCAGGTCACTAGCCTCACATCTTCTCCAGAGGCATCTGAATCCGGTGACTAGATATTCATCAGGATAACTGGAAATGACCCAGGGTGAGGGAATTGGGATTAAGTGATTTGTCCAAGGTCACAAATCTAGTGAGTGTTAAGTGTCTGAGGTGAGATTTGAACTCAGGTCCTCCTGACTCCTATACTGGTACTCTATCCACTGCACCACCTAGCCACTTTTAGGGATGTAAATAGTAGCCCATATTGAATAACAAGTTTTCCCACTATTTACTTTTAATTCTTCTCTTCAGGCTTGTGTTTGATGTTTGAATTTTCTGTTGTGCTCTGATCTTTTCATCAGGAAGTTCTGGAAATTCCATATTTCAGTGAATGTCCCTCTCTTTGCCTGGCATACTGTGTTCAACTTTGCTGGGTAATTGAACCTTGGTTGTCGTCCCAGCTCCTTTGCCTTACAGTATATCATGTTTCAATTCCTTCAGTATTTTGATGTAGAAGCTTTCAGGTACTATGAGAACCTGAGTGTAGCTCCTCGATATTTGAATGGTTTCTTTCTGACTGCCTGTAATATTTTCTCCTTCACTTGACAGGTATGGAATTTGACAACAGTATTCCTTGGCATTTTCAATTTGGTATCCCGTTTGTGAGGTGGACAGTGGATTCTTATGATGACTATTGTCCCCCCCTGTGTCTAGGACTTCTGGGCAATTTTCCTTGAGGATTTCTTGTGTGATATTGTCCAAGCTCTTATAATCAAGGCTTTCTGAAAGGCCAATAATTCTTAGATTATCTCTCCTGGATGTATTTTCCAGGTCAGTTGTTTTTCTACTAAGATATTTTACATTTTCTTCTATCTTTTCATTCTTTAGAATCCATTTGACTGATTATTGATGTCTCATAGAGTGATTCGCTTCTATTTTCCCAATTTTAATTTTTCTCAAATTGTTTTCTTCAGTTAACTTTTGGATCTCCGTTTGCATCTGTCCTTTTCCTCCTTTTAAGGAGTTATTTTATCCATTGAAGTTTTGTGCTTCCTTTTCCATTTGTCCAATTTTCCTTTTAAATTCTTCTGTGATGTCATTTTTCGTATTTCTAAATTCATTCGCAACTTTTCTTCTATTTATCTAATTTAGCTTTTAAGATCCTTCTTCAGCTCTTCCAAGAATGCTCTTTGTATTTGTGAACAGTTCGTCTTCTGTTCTGAAGATTCAGATGGGAGTACCTTCTCAGTGTCGATCCCTTTAGTATTCATGTTTTGGTCCTTGTCTCCATAGAAAGATTCTATGTTCTTTCCTTTTCTGCCTTGCTTCTTACTCTTGATGAGGATGGTCACCATTTTACTGACTTCTAAAGTAGATCTTTGCTGCTAGGGCACAAGGGGCTCTCTCCCACAATTTCTGTGCCTAAAACTTCTGTCTTTGTGTGTTGTGGCCTCTGGTTCTTTAAGCTACAAGCCAAAGGGCTGCAGCTTACCTGCCCCTGAGCTGGCTTGTGTTGGAAAGCAGAGGCCAGGTGAGGTCTTTTGGAGTTTTTCCTTCAGTTACCATGGAGTCAACTAGTTAAGTGTGGGAAAGTGATGGGCTGGCACAGCAGTTCTCATATCCTGAGCCTGAGCATAGGCAAGCTCAGCAGTTAATGATCCCATCTGTGCTAGTGTCTTCCTGATTCCCCTGAGGTGCTGAGGCATGCCTGGAGTCTTGTTGTTGGCGATTATGGGGTCAAACCCCTGCGGCTCAGGATCTCCTCCAGGTTTTCTGAGGTTGCATATTCTGAGACAATTCCGGCCCTGCACTGTTCCCTTTCCATCCCAGCAATGGG
Source organism: Potorous gilbertii (assembly GCA_028658325.1). Lineage (NCBI taxonomy): Eukaryota > Metazoa > Chordata > Mammalia > Diprotodontia > Potoroidae > Potorous > Potorous gilbertii. The sequence goes on from CM053775.1 coordinate 49,684,378, forward strand.
GACTATCTTTAGGGATTTTCCTAATCTCACATTCTAAGAGATTGTTTAGACCTTCAGCTGATTCCACCATTCCAGCATATTTCTGGGGAAATATTTTACGGATTTTTCAAGGTCAACAAGGGGAGGGGAAGAGCATTTACTGATAACTCTGCCATGTTGGCTCCTAGAAGTTCAAATAGTCGACTTACAGCCATTTCATCTGTGGGCTGATAGTGTAGGAGCAGCCATTGCTGATACCTGGGACTGTGTGGCTCTCGTTTGCTCTGTTCTGCTGGACTCCCATCTTGGGCTGATATACCTCAGAATTTGCAGTGTGGCTACTGACTCAAGTCACCTGCGGCTTCATGCTTGTACCTGCTGCAGCGGGGATTCACGGGTATAGCCTGTGTGTTGTTCACTTTGTGCTCCTCCAACCCCAGTCAATGAATCCTTCCCGTCGACCTTCCAATCTATCCTGGCCTATGAATATTCCACATTCTGTCTCCTATTGGACTGTGCCCTTCCAAAATCTGATCAGATTCTCAATTTAGAGGTATCTGAAGGAGTTTGTCTAAGAGATTAGGTAAATAGTTGCTCTCTGTCATCTTGGCTCTGCCCCGACCAGAACTCTTTTTACCAATGTAACCTGAGTTGAATTGTCCACACTTTTCTACCACTTCTTAATGGATTAGTGTTCAAACCAGTAGTAGCATTGCTATAAGAAAGGAAGTTTATATTTAGAGCCTGAACTTCACTCATAAAGTTTGTGATTCCTCAGATCAATATTACCTCAGATGTATATCAGTCACTTTTAGTATATAAAGTCTCAGATGACAGAGATTATTTAACATATCATTTCTTATTCCTTAACACAGGCTCTGGCAGATAGTAGACACAATATCTATTTCCTGTTCGTTCAAGTGATTGTCTTAGATGAATGGCAAAGGGCTAAGAACTTAAGAAATAAAAAAGAAAAAAATTTGGAATTATGTTATGTAGTGAAAAGAGAGGTTCTTAAGAGTCAGAAAACTTGAGTCCAAGTCTTACTTCTCTCACTATATGAGTAACCATGAGCAAGTTGTTTAACCTCTTCCAGTTTAACTTGAAAAAATAACACATTAGCACATACAACTGTTGCAACATGCTTTGATTCAGTTCTTAGGAGTTCTGATCCTTTTGTTAAAATCACCTGAAAGTCTTTCAGCTCACCAAATGTCCATTATTTTTCCATTCAGGACTAAATTGAACTTTATTGGATGCTACTCTGAGATGCAAATACAACACTTATCTTTTCCAAACTATGATGTTCTAAGACCTACAGTCCTTTAGTGTAGAACCTGCTAGAATTCCTGATGGTTTTCCACAGCATTTAAATTGTTTTTTTTCCTGTTATTTTGCTTGCATTATTTTCTTTTCATCCTGGGAATTTTGAAACTTGGCTATGACATTCCTGTAAATTTTCTTCCTGGGATATTTTTCAGGTGGAAATTGCTGTACTCATCATCTCAATCTCATGAGTTTTTCATCAGTTATCTTTGAAAAGGGGATTATTTTTTATTCCACTGCTAAGCGTATGACCAAGGAGATCATTGGTAAAAGGAAAGCTTCCATATGCAGCAAAATTTGTATAGTAGCATATTTTTCAATGGTAAAGAAATGAGCACAATGTTTACGCCATCAGTTGGGGAATGGACAAACAAATTAGGGTACATGAATATTGTTGTGTTGTACGAAATAATAAACCTGACAAGTACAGAGAAGCATAGAAAGATATTAATGAGTGGAAAAGGATGTTAGTGGAAGGAATGACAACCAGAAAACAACTGAAGAGCAATGTTGTGGATGGGTAAAAAATAATATGATTCTGTAAAGGTATATATGTGACAGCTCAATGCTTTGTAGTGGTGAAGATGAGAGAATTCCACCAATTTGAAACATTATCTAAAATATCTGTCTTAGAAATTGAAGAGCTGCCAAATATTAGTCTATTCAATAAGTAGGGAGCTATAATTCAGCAATAAATTCATTGCTTGTCTGATTGGTTTTGACCATAAATTCTATGGCAATAAATCAATTAAGAAACATATTATTATGACAAATAATTTTAGTGAGTAAAATCTTTGATAATCATTAGTTTCCTCACGGTTTCTTTTATATCCTTGATTCTCTGACTGTAAATTAGTAGGTTAAGCATGTGAATTACCACAGAATAAGAAACTGAAGTCACTCTAATTATGAGACATGAGCTTTTGGAATTAGGAACACAGTAAAGGAAGAGTACTGTCCCATAGAAGATGATAACAGCTGTCAGGAAGGAGGCACAGGGGGAGAAACCTTACGTCTCTCACTTGCTGAACGCATATTCAGAATGGTGACAAAAATACAAATATAGGATATGAGAGTAATGAGGAGAGTGCAAAGTACATTTAAGTTAGCAACAATGAAAAGTATTATTTCACTAACGTGTTTGTCGAACAGGAGGCTGAAAAGATGACAGAATGCTCACAGAGAAAATTACTAATAACCTTAGTCTTACAAAATGACAACACAATGAGAGAGTAGGTAAATATTAGAGAAGAAATTGTGCCCCATGAATACCCTGCAGCCACCAGAAGGGCAGAAAGTTTCTGTGACGTGAAAACAGTGTAAAGCAGGGGTTTGTAAATGGCAATGAAAAGGTCATAGGTCATTACTGGCTGTAGGAATGTCTCTGCCTCGTGAAAGCAGCGGTAAAAAGGAACTGTGAGATGCAACCCTTGACAGAGATGGTTATGTCTTTCACAATTAGGTTTTTTAACAGGCTAGCAGTGACTCTAGTAGAGTAACAGAAGTCCACAAAGGACAAGTGGCTGAGGAAGAAGTACATGGGGGTATGGGGTTTGGGATTGATCTTGATGATCACAATAATGCCCACATTCCCCACCACAGTGCCCATATAGATGGTCAAGAACACCAGAAAGGGGGGGGATTTGGAAGTCTGGATAATCTGAGAATCCTAAAAGGATAAATATGACTGAAGTACTCTGATGGCTCCTCTTCAAAAGAATTCAAAATAAATTATGAGAAGAATATGAAATAAAGTGAGTTACTCAAGGAATGTAGAGAATGAAATCCTGAGCTGAGTAAAGTATATTAACATATATTTTGGAAGTAACATATGTTAATTTTAAAATGAGTATTATTGCAAATAATATTTTCATTTTGCGAATATTTCAGCAAAATAGAAAGAGGGGAGAGATAGTAAAGGGACAGAGAGAGACAGAGAGATGAACTAGAAACAGAGCCAGATTCCATCGTGATTTCAGAGGATTAAGGGAATTCAGAAGTCATTTAGTTCACTCTACATTGGGAGATAAAGATCCCCTTTCCATGATCATTGGCAAGGCGTTATGTTACCTTTGTGAAAAACCTTAAGTAAAAGAGAAGTCACTACTTCTTGTTACAAGTTTTCATCACTACGGGTGTAGGTTGTGTTCAGAGAGTGCCAGTACCTTTGGTGTGAAGACTGCTGAGTCCTTTCCAGGTCTGTCTTCCATGGTTGGTGTACACCTGTTCCACCCAACTCTCACCTGTGGCTCCAAAAAGCTACAGCATGTGCAGCAGCTACACTCTCGTAACCACTTCAGCAGACCAGCCAAACCTGGTTCAGGATAACCAAGAGGTCTCAAAACCATTGGTGAGTTAGAGTGGTGTCAACTCCAAGCATGTGAAGACTTCGGCTAGTGGAATGGGCAGATGAAAATAATTTGTTTCAATGGCCATGAAAGCAGCTGAAGCAGGTGATGTGAAATGCTTACAGTTTGGTTAGAGACCGAAGACGCCAAGGTCATCCAGTGCACCGTGAACCGTGGCCAGTCGTCTTGATTCTGTTCTGTCCCTGGGCTATGATGACTCTGGAGGAGAAACTGAGGTTGACGACTTTGTGCAACTCTCCCTCACTTAAATTCAGTTTACACACGAATCAAAAGACATCACTCATATCATCCACTATTATACCTCAAAGTCCTGTGGTGACAGGAAGTGATGAAGAAGTAGGTGTGGATACACTGGGAACTGGAGTGACAACTGTGCACACAAGCGACCTAGGCCATGGAGTCGTTTACTCACTTGAAGCAGCAGTGGGATTGGGGATTTATTCATTCATATGCGTATCCTTAATATAATCAACAACAAGAGCAGACAAAGCCATGAGAAAAATACTAACAACAAAACAGTGAAGCATACAATTTTGGTCTTTGGGATCCACCCACATGTTCTCTCAGATCCAGGGATTTTCTCTCCTCTTGATTCTTCATTTTGTCTTTTCTTAATCATTCTATTAAGTTGATTAAAGACTTTTCTATCTATTTAGAAATGATTCAGCAAGACACCAACTTTAGGGAGGAGATAATTGACCAGTGCAGCTGCAGTGCCTAGTAGTACTGGAAATTTTAGGAAAAAAAGGTTTATCAAAAGGGGTGCAACAGAATAGGGTATGATAAAAAAGAGGAAGCAGAGGCAAGGGCCTGAAAACATTTCTAAGGCGAATTAAGGTATGCAAAACACAATATTTGGAGGTAGAACGTCTATGTTCATTTCCCATATATGCCATTTACTGACAATGTGACCTTAGAACAATCATGGAACCTTTCTTGCCCTTATTTTCCTCATTTGAAAATAACGTTAAATTAGAAAATACGTAAGTTCCCTTACCTTACTTTTGTTTTATGGTCTGTGTTCTAAGGTCCCTTACAGATGCATATTATAAATTGGTATTATGTCCATTCTTTAAAAATACTAAAAAGCAGCAAAAATAGAAAGAAGAAAAGTCCATAAAAAGCATAGATAAACCTCGGGGGTTGTTTCTTTATAGCCTCTATCAACAGTGGAGAGGAACAAAAACCAATCACAAGACGTTATAGAAAAGAAAGAAAAAAATCATTATGGGGAATTTAGCTTCTCATATGAGCATTTTTTTCCTTCTCTGCTAACAACAATTTTTGAAAATTCTGTAAATCATATCAGAAAGCAATATCCTTATATGAAAGAGTGCATTAACATGTGTTTACTTTTTTTAAACTTCCTTGTAAAGAACATTTCTATATGATTTCCTTCTACTTACCATGATGCTGAGGCACTTAAAAATACTTTTGAACCGGTACCAACGTAATTCCCAATTTCTCTGAGTTCTCTTAAGCTTCCAACAATAATCTTTTCAGGAATCTACCCGATAGTGTACACTTCCAAAATTCTCAGAAATGACAGGTCACTTTGTAAGAAGTCAATCAGTTAACGTAGGGACTATATCCATGACACTGATACAGAAATCTGTAACTTGGAGGCCTAGAGAAATGTTTCAGGGTACTTTCTCCATCGCCTTTGTCAGAGTTCCTCACTAAACGTTTCAGAGACAGAATTTCAACATAGATCTTCCAGATTCCAAATATAACTCTTACTCCACTATACCAAGTCACTTTTGCCTGCCTTATCACAAATGTACAAAATAGTAAACGGAGAGAGAATCGGGGGAGGGAGCAACTGTAGTTAGTTCAGGGCCAGACAGTAAATCTTTAATCCTTATTTATTAATACTTTTATTAATAATTCCTGCTCTCTGCATTTTTGATGTCTTCAGCAGGATGGGTAAGCTCAATTGTCTTTTTGTTGTTCAGTCATTCAGTCATGTGTTATTCTTTGTAACTCCATGACCAGAGCATGATAGGCCCTTCTGTCTTCCACTATCTGCTGAAGTCTGTCCAATATCATGTTGATTGTTTCCATGAAATCATGTGCAATGGTCTGAGGATATAACTTTTTTACACTGTGAAGTTTTAGTGTCCGTAGCAACAAAGAATCAGAGATGTAAAACAACAAGCTACCTTGGAGGTCACTTAGCTAACCCCTTTGTTTTTTTTTAATTCATTTATTTTTTTGGTTTCAGTTTCCAACATTCCCTTCCATGCCTTCTAAATTTTCTCCCTCTTCCTTTTCCCTTCCTTTTCAAGACTGCATGCGACCTTATATGGTCTTTACACATATTCCTATTAAATACATTTACACACTAGTCGTATTGCACAGAAGAATTATAAGAAATGGGAGAAACCATGAGAAAAAGAAAACTCTATGAAAGGTAACAAAAAAGAAACTAATTTGCTTCAATCTACTTTCTGACTTCCTACGTCTTTCTGTGGATGTGGATGGCATTTTGCCTCATGACTCCTTTTTAACTCCCTTATACTAAAGATGAATAACTTTGAAATGATATAAGATAAATGAGTCAGTAGGTAAAAGGCAGACTGAAAAGAAAATTTTATTTGAAACTGGATGAATTGGTTTGGTATCCTACCTCTATCACAGTACTTTTGTTACCTTTGTAAAAGTCATTTAATGGAGCTAGATTTCCTTTTTATAGTCTGAAAATGAGTTACTTGATGCACTCCGAGGCTGCTTTTGAATCTAAATTCATCATCTTATGAATGAACTAGTAGAGCAGAAGTTCAAATCTAAGACCTTTAGATTCAAATCCATGCTCATTCCACTATATGGTATTCCATTTCCTTTATCTACCAAGGGAAAGATCTATTTCACATGAAATTAAAAATAAAATTCCACTAACTGTTCTTTATGAACTCGGATTTTACGTTGGCTTTTCTTATATTTTTATTTTGTTTTAAAAATGATGGGAGTTTAAAAGGAGACAGCTTCTCAGTCCACTTATAGTTGCAGATCTCTAATGCTATGATCCTTCGGACACTAACACTACAAGGGTTAAATCCATTATTTTATCATGGTTTGAATATTTACCTCCCAATTACATCTCTACAGAGAACGGTGGTTTCAGCTAAAAGTGACTCTTGAGACTTTATGTCATCCACAAAATGCAATTTCCTGTCTTCATACATTTTTGTGCTTCATGCACCTTGCCTTAACACATTCATTTTTAGATCTCTATTTATCTGTCTTAACTATTCTGCAAGGATTGCACAGATCCCTCATAATTGCAAAGCTTTCCAGCACAGCTCCCTGTCAATTGACTCTTCTGAGTACATGAAATCTGTTTTATTTTTGTTTTGCTTCTGGATCTGTGTGTTCGCACACGCAATGGGCATTTGTGTATACTCCTGGTTTTCAAAACAGAATTGATATTTAAATTTTAGTGTTCCATCTTCTCATTAGATTTTGAGGCCCACAAGGTTTTGTGGTCTGGTCATAACTTTTTTTTTCTTCTCCTTATGTAATAAAAAAATGATCAATACATGGATGAGGAAGAGGATATTGAGGAAGTAGAAAATAATTAGGAAGACATAAAATAATAATAAGAAAAAAGAGGAAATTAACTTGGTAATTTTGTCCTCTGTTTACTTTTTTTCTTAAACAACAGATACCTTGTGGGATAGAGGTGGGGGACAGAGTGAGACTGAGTGACATCTGTCCATTTCAGTCTGGGGCATTGACATGGGAAAGGAATCTAATTCAAATTACATATACTCATCTGAAAGTTCATTCCTTGACTCTATTATCACTAAACCTGGTGTGTTGTGATTAATGAACCTGATGCCAACATAGAAGATGACATGGTATAACGAGCAGTGGACTGGGAGTCAGAAGAGGTGAGTTAGCGTTCCAGAACAACCACTTATTAGTGGTATGACTTTAAGAAGTTTTCTTTTCTCCTTCCAATAGCTCATCTATCAAAAGAGGAGTCTGGACATCCTAATAGCAAAAGTCCCTTTCAGCCCTAGAACACCCTTATGCTATAATTTCAAGATTGTACCTCTATGGTTCTAAAGTGTTTTTAAAAATATAGCACTAGATATGCTAGAAATGGGAACATACGGTACATTAATATACTCCATTAGAAAACTTTTATCTGACCATGTGGAGACAATCATTTCAGAATAATTCATAGACTAGACACAAAGAGACAGCTTATGTTATTGCTTCAGGAAGTTTAGTCTGGGGAGAATGCTGTGGATCATATATGTATACTGAGAACTTTTGGGCTCTGACATCTAGAGAATCCCAACTGAACTCTTCTCTGTGAACAACACAGTACATCATTAGAGGGACCACTGAGTCTCCAGTATCCCTTTTATGGAATTCAGTTTCGTTTTGTTTTTTAGATGTTAGAGGATAAGTACATCAGAGGCTTTCCAAAACAAGTTATTTGTACCCAGCCAAAATCTCTTTTGAAAACATAAACACAAAGCACCATTGAGGTAATAAAATAAAGGAAAATTTTGATCAGAACCAGAATTTTAATAAAGGATATACCCAATCAGGGGTCAGGACAGAAGCTGGCCCCATCATTATCCCTCAATCACATACATGTCTACAACACATTCTGTTGGGGGTGGGAGGAAATTTCTGTTATCGTGTGACCTAAAAAATAATTTCTACATCATCATAAACATCGTTGTCATCGTCTTCTTCTTCATCATCATTGTAATCAATCAATCACCAATACGGTGCAACAAATTTTGCTAAGTGCTTTTTATTTATTCATTTTACATCACAAACCTCTACTTAGCAATGCTGGAACTGAAAGATCCAAGAATTAGAAGTTTTGATCTCAATATGCTAATGTTTTTTTTCTTCTGAGTCTAACATATCTACATTCAATGTGCAATACATTTTGTTTACTGTTCTTACAGAAAATCTGAATTTTTTTCCTGGAAAACGTGTTGCTTTCTCCTGGTGCAAAAATTGTCTTCTTATTTCATTTATGCGTTTCATGGGTATGTGTAAAGCATGAATGATATTGAAATGAAAAATATGAGATTTTATTGTAAAATGTAGTTCAAATAAAAATTGAAACAATACTATTTGCAAAATTAACAATAATAACTCACAATTTTATAGAAGCTTTAGTTTATAGTTTATAAATTACTAAACTCATAACACTCCTATAATAATGTTGGAAAGAATCAGTAGAGTGTAGCTCCAGAGCTGGGACAGAGTGGGTATGGAATTCTGTATCACTGTATTCATAAACATATACTTATACATATACAGTTATAAATGCATATATGCATTGTTTCATTACTTTCTTACGTTCAGAAATTATCCTTTTTATGTGCAAATCTAGTCCCCAACACACCTAATACTGTGTTGTTTTCTAGTTGTCTCAATCATGCCTGACCCTTCATGACCCCATTTTGTATTTTCTTGGCAAAGATATTGTGTTGGTTTTCCATTTCCTTCTCCAGTTCTTTTTACAGATGAGAAAACAGAGGCAAAAAGGGAAACGGCTTGCCCAGAGACATAGAGCTAATCAATTTCGGAAGTCAGACATGAACTAATGAAGATGAGTCTTCCTGACTCTGGGCTTGGCACTCTATAAATGGCACCACTTAACAGTTTTTAGCACATAGGAGATCTTTAATGACATCCTACAAGTTGATTGAGATAATATTCATGGTAAGCAACAGATATAAGATTTGTGACCAGGATTTCTTGTTTCTTAGCTTAGCCAACAATGCAATGTATGCATTTTTTTCTAGTAACTGCAAAAATATAATTTTGAGATATCACATAGGTCCCTGACTTTGTGAAGTTTAAAACCTAATAGGAGGACAAAGCACATGCATACATGCATGTTCATGCATATATATATATACACACACATGTATACACACAGAAACATATATATACACACATGTATACATATAAATGTATGCATGAACATATAGATGAATTTGTATATACATATATGTATATACAATCCTGATGAATATCAGACCACTGGACGAAGATGATTCTGGAGAAGAAATTGAGGCTGGTGACCTCGCACACCCCTCCATCACTCAAATTAAAGTCAGCTGCAAGTCATGTAATCGTCTTGATGTCATCGTCCTCCTCCATAATGAAGGAAAAACAAAACCATTGAGTAGCAGCTCCTCTCCTCTCCTTTGCCCCCTCCACTCCTCCTTTTACCTTGCTCTGCCATCGCCTCCCCTCCTCCATCCTCCCATCCCATCCCCTCCCCTCCTATTCTATCCCCTCTCCCCCTACCCTCTCTTCCCCTACCCTCCCTTTCTCTCCTCCCTTCCCCCCTCCTCTACTTTCACCTCTCCTCTCCTTTCCTTTCCTCTCCTCTCCCCTCTTCAGTGTTCTATCTGAAGCAAGATACACTTACATGGCCAAAAGCTGCCATTTTTTTCCTTTGGATTTACCAACTAGAATTATTGCTCAAAGAACAAGCCTAAAGGGGAAGAGCCAAGATGGCAGACTAGAAAGATTCACACATGCTATCTCTGAACCCACAGCACAAAAATTACCTCTAAAAAGGAGCTCCCAACAAATTCTGGAGTGGTAGAAGCCACAAAACAATGAAGTGGAGGAGATTTCTGTTCCAGAGAGCAGTGAGAAACTGGCACCAAGAGTCTGTCGCGCACAGAACCCAGAGCAGAGCCCAGTCCTGCCTTGGCCATACGGCATTGAGAGGAGCAAATCCGAGCAGGCTTCAGGGATGGTATCTCTGGCAGCCACGAAGGTCCCTCAAACCACAGGCGCCACATGTCAGTGAGAGAGACTTCTGGCCTGGCCGAGAGGGGAGCAGGGTGTCTCTATAACTCAGGTCCCATCGGGAGGCAGCATCTGGGGAAGCAGCAACCAGGGGCTCCTCTAGAAGGTAAGACCTCCAATACGTTGTTGAAGGTCTCTGCATAAATACCCTGAGGAAACCGACCCTTGTGAGGTGGCCCTGCCCCCACCTGAGTACCAGGACTTAAGCTCACATTGAATAGAAGCCCCACTCCCCCGCTGAAAATCCTGAGGCTGGAGAGCAGCATTTGAATCTCAGAGCCCAAGCACTAGCTGGGCTAATCTAGGCGGGGGTGGAGAGGAATCTAAGAAGTCAAGTAACTGCAAGGGAAAATGCCCAGAAAAGGGAAATAAAAAATAAGATCACAGAAGGTTATTCTCTTGGTGAAGAGGTTTCCTCCTTTCCATCCTGAAGAGAAATAGCAATGCTTACCCTCAGGTAAAGACATATCAGTCAAGGCCTCTGTATCCCAAATATCGGAAATAGATATCCAATGCGTTCAGGCCATGGAAGACCTCAAAAAGAATTTTGAAAACCAAGTTAGACAGGTGGAGGAAAAACTGGGAAGAGAATTGAGAGAGATGCAAGAAAAGCATGAAAAACAGGTCACTACCTTGATAAAGCAGACCCAAAAAAATGCTGAAGAAAATAACACCTTGAAAAATAGGCTAACTCAATTGGCAAAAGAGGTTCAAAAAGCCAATGAGGAGAAAAATGCTTTCAAAAGCAGAATTAGCCAAGTGGAAAAAGAGGGGCAAAATCTCATTGAAGAAAATAGTTCTCTCAAAATTAGAATGGAACAGATAGAGACCAATGACTTTCTGAGAAACCAAGAAATCACAAAACAAAACCAAAAGAATGAAAAAACGGAAGAGAATGTGAAATACCTCATTGGAAAAATAACTGACCTGGAAAATAGATCCAAGAGAGACAATTTAAAAATTATGAGGCTACCTGAAATCCATGATCAAAAAAAGAGCCTAGACATCATCCTCCATGAAATTA
>CM053775.1:49696385-49711931 GCA_028658325.1 Potorous gilbertii
GAAAATGCCCAGAAAAGGGAAAAAAAAAAGACCATAGAAGGTTACTTTCTTGGTGAACAGATATTTCCTCCCTTCCTCTCTGATGAGGAAGGACAATGCTTACCATCAGGTAAAGACATAGGAGTCAAGGCCTCTGTATCCCAAACATCTGAAATAGAAATCCCATGGGCTCAGGCCATGGAAGAGCTCAAAAAGGATTTAGAAAATCAAGTTAGACAGGTGGAGGAAAAATTGGGAAGAGAAATGTGAGAGATGCAAGAAAAGCATGAAAAACGGCTCAATATTTTGCTAAAGGAGACCGAAAAAATGCTGAAGAAAATAACATCTTGAAAAATAGGGTAGCTCAATTGGCAAAAGAGGTTAAAAAAGGCAATGAGAAGAATGCTTTCAAAAGTAGAATTAGCCAAGCAGAAAAAGTTCAAAAGCTCACTGAAGAAAACAGTTCTCTCAAAATTGGAATGGAACAGATGGAGGCTAATGACTTTCTGAGCAACCAAGAAATCACAAAAGAAAATCCAAAGAATGAAAAAATGGAAGAGAATGTGAAATATCTCATTGGAAAAACAACTGACCTGGAAAATAGATCCAGGAGAGACAATTTAAAAATTATGGGACTACCTGAAAGCCATGATCAAAGAAAGAGCCTAGACATCTTCCTTCATGAAATTATTAAGGAAAACTGTCCTGATATTCTAAAACCAGAGGGCAAAATAATTATTCAAGGAATCCACTGATCACCTCCTGAAAGAGATCCAAAAAGAGAAACTCTTAGGAGCATTGTGGCCAAATTCCAGAGTTCCCAGGTCAAGGAAAAAATATTTCAAGCAGCTAGAAAAAAACAATTCCAGTATTGTGGAAATACAATCAGGATAACACAAGATCTAGCAGCTTCTACATTAAGGGATTGAAGGGCTTGGAATAAGATATTCCAGAAGGCAAAAGAACTAGGTCTAAAACCAAGAATCACCTACCCAGTAAAACTGAGTATAATGATCCAGGGGGAAAAATGGCCTTTCAATGAAATAGAGACTTTCAAGCATTCTTGATGAAAAGACTAGAGCTGAAAAGAAAATTTGACTTTCAAACACAAGAATGAGAAGAAGCATGACAAAGTAAACAGCAAAGAGAAGTCATAAAGGAATTACCAAGATTAAACTGTTTACATTCCTATATGGAAACACAATATTTGTAACTCCTGAAATTTTTCAATATCTGGGTAGTTGGGGGGATTACACACACACATACACACACACGCACATACACACATGTACACGTGTGTGCACACACATACACACATTCACGCACACTCAGTGACAGAGAGCACAGAGTGAATTGAATAGGAAGGGATCATATCTTAAAAGAAATCAACGTTAACAGTGGGAGAGAAATGCAGTGGGAGGAGAGAAAGTGAAATGCAATGGGGTAAATTATCTCTCATAGAAGAGGCAAGCAGGAGACCTTTTAGTGGAGAGAAAAAGAGGAGAGCTGAGAAAAAAACCTTGAAGTTTATTCTCATCACATTCAACTAAAGGAGGGAATAAAATGCACACTCATTTGGGTACAAAAACCTCTTACAGTTCAGGAAAGTGGGGGAGAAGGAGATAAGCAGGGTGGGGAGGATGATGGAAGGGAGTGCAATGGGAGGGGCGAGCAATTTTAAGTCAACACTCTTGGAGAGGGACAGGATTAAAAGAGATATTAGAAACAATGTGGGGCACGATAGCATGGAGGGAAATGCAGTTAGTCTTACACAACACGACAATTATGGAACTCATTGGCAAAACTACACAGATATGGCCTATATTGATTTGCCTGCCTTCCCAAAGGGAATGGGTGGGGAGGGAGGGATGGGGAGAAGTCGTTACTCAAAGTTTTAGGAACAACTGTCGAGTATTCTTCTTGCTACTAGGAAATAAGAAATACGGGTAATGGGGAATAGAAAGTTATCTGGCCCTACAGGACAAAAGAGAGGATGGGGACAAGAGAAGGGAGGGACAATAGAAGAGGGGGCAGATAGGTGATAAAGGAAATTAGAAGGCTCAGTGTACTGGGGTGGGGGAGGGGACAAATTGCGAGATAATTTTGGAACCCAAAATTTTGTGAAAATGAATGTAAAAATAAAATTAAGAAAGGAAAAACCAAAAGATCTTCATGACTCCAGGCCTGGCACTTTGCCACCAAATTGCCCACATTTTTGCCTTTAGTGAGCCTAGAATCTTCCCTATTATTGATGGAATGATAGGTTGGATAGGTGGATTAGAGAGACAGAGAGAGAGAGAGAGAGAGAGACAGAAACGTAGACAGAGAGACAGAGGAAGAGAGAGAGAGAGAGAGAGAGAGAGAGAGAGAGAGAGAGAGAGACTGAGAAGTAGATTTTTTCAAAGTAATTTTAATCCTCAGATGGAAAGAAAACACTATAATAAAACTTTGGGCAACTCTTCACAAGAAATATATCTAAGAAGTCTAGATAAATATATTTCAATGTCACAAGAATTGCTTTTATTCTAACTAGACTGATATATTATGGGCGTGATCAATGGGGAGAGACAGAAAGACAGACAGATACAAACACAGAGAGACAGAAACAGCGACAGAAAATGACAGAGAGGCATACAAAGGCGTCGACACAGAGGCAGAACAGAAATAGAGGCAGAGACAGACAGAGATGCATACAATGACAGAAAGACAGAGACCACAGAGATAGTTGCTAATTTCAATTTAAGAATTCCTGTTATGAATTAAAATTTCCAGTTTAAGAAGTTTCTGAAGAAAATAGACTGTGGTCTTGAGATAAATTAGCAATGAATATGTTTCATAATCTTGTGATCTCAGTGTCAAATTGCTTCAAAGCTGATACATCAAAAATAGGATTTATGACATGGTAGAAAATCTATTAAAATATTTAAATAAGCAAAACTTGAATGCTTTTTATACCAATTAATTTGTTTTTGCTTTGTCCCAGTTAATTTCTACTACAATAGAGTGGAGGGAAGCATAAAATACTCTAATTCAACATTCGTTAGCTTGGCATCAATAACTAGTTGGTAGCTAGATGATATGTAAATAATTGAAATGTAGTTCAATGCAATGTTACCTTTGTAATTGTATTTATTTTATTTTATGTGTTTAAAAATATTACCATGTAAAGAAGTCAAGAGGTTTCATAAGGTTGACAAAGGCGTCCATTTCACCATTTTTAAATCACTTTTGATCTAAGGAAATTCATAATTTTGACAGGGAAAAAGAGTGTGAGAGTGTATTTTTCCTGACCAAATTGCCACAGCTACTTCAAATTAAAAAAAAATTCTAGCCTGCTGATTTGATTCCCCCCTCTTTCCATTCCCACTCCAATATGACATACAATCTAATATAGGCTATACATGTACAATAACATCAAAAATATTTACACATTAGTCATACTGTGAAAAAGAATCAGAAGAAAAAGGAATAATCACGAGAAAAAAACTTCAACAAAAGAAAGAGGAAAAGATCTGCCTATATGTGCATTCAGAAACGTATTTCTTTCTCTGAATGTAGATAACATGGGTACAATCTTTAAGAAAAGCATAACAGTTTTGGTCATTGTTGGAAAGTTATAGATAAAATTCTCTCTCTCTCTTTCTACATTCTAACCCTGGCCAGGTTGTGAAGTTGAGGAGAAAGACAAGAAAAAATTGAGGAAACTTTTCCCCTCATACCAGAGAGGCAGACTGACTAGCATTTTAAATATCTCATGCCCCACCTAAAAGAGAAAAGTGAAACATGTCACTCATAACTGAATATTTTTTCTGGTATTGTAAAAATTGAGTGACCACTTTAATCCAGTAATTACATTTGAAAAAGCAATTTTTAATCTAAATTTTGTTGAAACTAAAAGATTTTGGGAAACTCGTGTAAAATCAGTTATGTTATTTTAAATTTTATCAGCCCTGTTAACCTTGTCCTATAATGTTTTCTAATTTCCATTTAGAAAATGAGGCCTTTTCACCTTTGCCTGCTAGAGAACTTACAGCTAAAACAATTTGACTGTCATTTATAAATGCCATAAGATTGTTAACTAAGCTATTCAGAGTTACCGTTTTAATATTATACCTAAAATTGTTAATTGATTACTGTGTGTGGAAGGAAAGGAATTGAGGGAAAATTTTATTTAGATTGTTCCTAGCCATTCAGAACAGTCCTCCTGTATGATTGGGAGTTGGCAGACACGGAGTTCTCATCAATTCCTTATATTTTGTAAAACTGCTAAGGTTCCTGGAAACTATCCATGTGGGCTAGGTCATCAACCCTAGGAAAGAAACTTGTTTGGCTTATGTGATTCATAAACAGTGAATATGACTTGCTAAAAAGTTGTGATCGAGAGAAAGGATTTTTAAAAAGTGGCTTTTATGTCAAGACAAATTTCAAATTTCAAAAGGAAAGATCTTAAATGGAATCACTTATGGACATGAGCCCTGGTAAATCTTTATTGCTTATTGAAACTCCATGAGAATAGAAATAACTGTATCTGGCTCTAAGTTGTAATTAGTGAAATTTGCTGTTAAAGATAACAGACATTTGGGATCATAACTATTTTTGTTGTGAGTTTGAATTTTGGTATAGTCATTTGCATTAAATCAATACCTGAGAGAAATGTCATAAGCTACTCAGAGGGAATGTGATCCCATATGGTCAACAAGTGGCTTGTATCTGGAAAGGAAACATCGAGAGGACAATTTTAGCCTCAATCTAGAATGGGATCCTCCTGATCAGTTTCCTCATTGTGTTTCTTTAAAAAGGAATCCTTCCTACCTGACTATTCCTGAGTTTGACTATAAAACAGATACTGCATGATTGGAAAATTTCACTCTAATCTAAATTCAAACAGAGTCAAGGATGGTTATCCTGTCATATTTGGTATACCACATGTCCCTACTTTTTCTTTCTATAGCAATTTCTATCATTAATAGCAAGTAGTCAGTAAATATGTGAGCCCATTTCTGTAATCTTACTGGAAAACCTAATTTTATTTTTATTTGAGATTAGAACACGTTCAGAAATTTATGTGAACTACTTAAGACTCATCTTAAAAATGTCCCCATTTCTAAAAAAGATTTTAAAAGCAGTAGTGCTTTTTCTGTAATCAGTAACTTATTGTCAAAAATGTGAGATTCTATTGCATCTTATTGGCTAAAAGAGTTTCTGATATCTAGGAATCCTGTAAAAATTAAGAACTTCGTTTTTTCAAATACCTTGGAAATTCGTACTATTTTAGTGCATTTTATACCAACTAAGGCTTAATGAATTTTAATTTTCAAAGGTTTATTTTTGCTTCAGAGTGAAAAGATAGCTACCATTTCAAAAGGTTTCAACTAATTTTTTTTATAAAGGTTAAGTGACCATCTTAAAATCAGGATACATTTTAAACTGTTTTAAAAGGAAAGGAAATAATTTTAGAAGAAATGTTTTTCAAAGAAAAGGAGGGTAAAGCATTAAATTTTCATTTTCAAGATAGTGTACTACTAAATTGATATGTAACAATTACAAAGCAGAAAAAGGTCTTGCGGTTTTGATCTGAATTTGTAGTCATCCTACCATCTAAAGAAGAGGTAAAATTAGAGTTGAAACTTATTAGTAACTTAATTTCTAAAGTTTTTCGTCCAGAAGGAATGTAATAAGGAAAAGATAAACAAATCTGTGAAACAACGACGAACATCTAGTGAATTATGTAATGCAAGTTAGAAATATCTTTTCTTTAAGACAATACAGCTATGCTAGTGAGAAGTAATAACTTGTGAGCTATCTCGCCTATGGTGGAAACATAAAGGAATGTGAAACAGTCTGAATAATGGGATCAAGAGAGTTTGATAGATAAATAAAGGTTTGAATGAATACACGGAAGGGGGCAGAGCGAAAATGGCAGAGTAGAAAGACTCACATATGCTAGCTCAGAACCCACAGCCCATAATTATCTATAAAAGAACTCCCATCAAATTTTGGAAGAGTGGAGCCACACAGCAATGGGTGAAGGATATTTCCGTTCCAGAGAGCCCTGAAATCCAATCCCAAAGGACCGTGGCCCACCAGGACGGGAGGAGAGCCCAGCCCAGCCCTGCCCTGCCCCGTCTGTGCGGCACAGAGAGGAGCGAGCAGATCCAAGCAGGCTTCAGGGATGGAATCTCCAACAGCCGTGAAGGTCCCTCCACCCACAGACGCACCAGTGAGGGAAAGAGATGTTTGGATGGACAGAGAGGGAAGCGGGGTGTCTCTGGGACTCAGGCCCACCCAGGAGGCAGCGGCAGAGGCAGCAGGTGACCAGAGGCTCCCAGAGCAGGCAGGAGCTCGGTAGCAGCTCCATTACAAAAGGTCTCTGCATAAACCCCCTGAGGGGACTGAGACTGGGAGGCGACCCTGCCCCCAATTGAGCACCAGAAATTCAGCTCCCGTTGAATAGCAGCCAGTCCTGCCACTGAAAGCCCTGAGGCTGGGGAGCAGCATTTGAATCTCAGACCCCAAGCACTAGTTGGGCAGACTTAGTCTGTGGGTAGAGCAGACTCTCAGAAGACAAGTAACCGGTTGGGAATATGCCCAGAAAAGGGGAAAAAAATAAGACAATAAAAGGTTACTTTCTTGGGGAACAGATGATTCCTCCCTTCCTCTCTGACGAGGAAGAAAACTGCTTACCATCAGGCAAAGACATAAGAGTCAAGGCCTCTGTACCCCAAATATCTAAAATAGATATCCAATGGGCTCAGGCCATGGAAGAGCTCAAAAAAGATTTTGAAAATCAAGTGAGACAGGTGGAGGAAAAACTGGGAAGAGAAATGAGAGAGAAGAAAGAAAAGCATGAAAAACGAGTCAATACCTTTATAAAGGAGACTCAAAAAAATGCTGAAGAACATAACACCTTGAAAAATAAGCTAACTCAATTGGCAAAAGAGGTTCAAAAAGTCAAGGAGGAGAAGAATGCTTTCAAAAGCAGAATTACTCAAATGGAAAAAGAGGTTCAAAATCTCACTGCAGAAAATAGTTCCCTAAAAATCAGAATGGAACAGATGGGAGGCCAACAACTTTCTGAGAAACCAAGAAATCACAAAACAAAATCAAAAGAATGAACAAATGGAAGATAATGTGAAACATCTCATTGGAAAAACAACTGACCTGCAAAATAGGCCCAGGAGAGACAATTTAAAAATTATGGGACTACCTGAAAGCCAAGATCCAAAAAAGAGCCTAGACATCATCCTTCATGAAACTGTCAAGAAAAATTGCCCTGATACTCTGGAACCAGAGGGCAAAATAAGTATTCAAGGAATCGACTGATCACCCCCTGAAAGAGATCCAAAAAGAGAAACTCCCAGGAACATTGTGGCCAAATTCCAGAGTTTCCAGGTCAAGGAGAAAATATTGCAAGCAGATAGAAAGAAACGATTCCAGTATGATTGCAATACAATCGGGATAACAAAAGATCTAACAGCATCTACATTTTGGGATTAAAGGGCATGGAATAGGATATTCCAGAAATCAAAGGAACTTGGTCTAAAACAAAGAATCACCTACCCAGCAAAACTGAGTATAATACTTCAGGGGAAAAACTGGTCTTTCAATGAAATCCAGGACTTTCAAGTATTCTTGATGAAAAGACCAGAGCTGAACAGAAAATTTGACTTATAAACACAAGAATGAGAAGAAGCATGAAAAGTATACAGCAAGGAGAAGTCACAATGGACTTACCAAGGTTAAACTGTTTACATTCCTATATGGAAAGACAATACTTGTAACTCCTGAAATTTTTCAGTGTCTGGGTAGTTGGGGGGATTACACACACACATACACACACACATGCAGACACACACACACGTACACGTGTGCACGCACACACATACACACATGCACACACACAGAGACAGAAAGCACACAGTGAAGTGAATGGGATGGGATCACATCTTAAAGGAAATCAAGGTAAATTGTTAGAAATAAATGTAGGGGGATGAGAGAGGGTGAAATGGAATGGGGTAAATTATCTCTTGGAGAAGAGGCAAGCAGGAGACTTCTTAGTGGAGGGAAGAAGAGGAGAGGTGAGAAAAAAAAGAAACATGAAGTTTACTCTCCTCACCTTCGACTAAAGGAAGGGATAAAATGCACAATCATTTTGGTATGAAAACCTGTCTTACAGTACAGGAAAGTGGGGTAGAAGGCGATAAGCAGGGTCGGGGGAATGATAGGAGTTAGGGCAATGGGAGGAGGGAGCAATTGGAAATTAACACTCGGGGAGAGACAGCATCAAAAGAGAGAATAGAAACAATGGGGGGCAGGATAGGATGGAGGGAAATATAGTTAGTCTTATACAACACGACTACTATGGAAGTCATTTGCAAAACTACACAGATATGGCCTATATTGAGTTGCCTGCCTTCCCAAAGGGAAAGGATGGGGAGGGAGGGATGGGGAATAGTTGGAACTCAAAGTTTTAGGAACAACTGTCGAGTAATTTTCTTGGTACTAGGAAATAAGTAATACAGGTAATGGGGAATAGAAAGTTATATAGCCCTACAGCACAATAGAGAAGATGGGGACAAGAGAAGGGAGGGAAGATCGAAGAGAGGGCCGATTAGTGATAGTGGAAATAAGAATGCTCAGTGTACTGGAGTGGGGGGAGGGGACAAATGGGGAAAAAATTGTGGAACGCAAAATTTTGTGAAAATGAATGTAAAAAGTTAAATAAATGTATTTAATTTTTAAGAAATATCGAAGGTATATAAGAAGATTTTGGGCAAATGTGGGCCATCCAAGACCCTCCTATGTCCAGATAGTTGCTCTGGATACTTTGTACAGTCTCAGACGGTTTAAGTATGTTGAGCTTGTGTGGTGAAGTATATTCAGAAGACATAAAAGTGATGTAACTTTGTATCAAAATTATTTGATAATCAATAGCCCAATCAAATTTGAGGTTGCCCTACCTAAAAATATTAACCTGTATTTAACCCCCTCTGGTCATATTTTGGTTCTTGTTTGTTTAACTTCCTTGGCATATTTATGTCGTGTAAATTCAGTGTCCTCCACTTGCAGTTGACAGCTGAGTCTGAGTACCATCCTCACCGTTCAAGGCCATGACTCATCACCCTCTGGACCTAACATTGGCCAAGGTCATCATACTGAGTAAAGACCTGGCTTTTCCAATGCCAGGACCCTGTGAGGCAGGGTCAGCTCTAGGTGTAATTCAGCAGAAAGCAATTTCAGAAGCGTAGACCTTCATCCCTTTAGCCAAAAGGTTTTAGGTCCAATCTGTTTAAGGGGAGAAAGATGGAGTGCCTGGGTGCATGTACTTGGGGCGCAATTGAAATTCTAATCTCGCATTTCTGTTTAAAAATCACATTTCTCCATAGCCTCAATATGGTATCTCAGGCAGTTTCTCCCTCAAGAACACAGCCTGCCCTAGCAACAATAGTTATCACCCTACCTCCTATAGCAGCCAGCTACACCTATGGAAACTGATTAGTTTGAAATAGTTATGTACTGAACTGACTGTGTACTGGATCATCATGACATTTACGATAAATTGTATAAATTGTAATTTATCTCGATGTATTAATCCTCAATCAGACTCACTAGTAATGATTGTACAACAACCCATACATGCTACAGTAAGGTAAACTGTACTTGGTATCAAACTCAAGGGGAGCGGACATTGGTTTTGCTCCAATCTGAAATCACAAACCAACAAGGAAGGGAATGAAAAAAGAAATTTGTGGCAATAATGTTTCTGGGCATTGTCGTAACATGACATGGCAAATTGAAGAATTGGAGCTCATTACAGATGATATTGCTAATAGTCGTATTCAGGAAATTGATCCGCAAAAAATTGTTAATTCATTAGTGAATTATGTAAAAAGGCTTAATCCCATGTCGAACGTTGAAACTCTTATATTCCATTTTGCTCCTGTAGCAGTTGCCATAGGCCTCCTCATTGTGATCATCCCCTACCTTGTACATATGGGGATGCGTCATCTTGTCAAAATCAGCGCAGACCAACATGGACTAAAATTACTTGCAAAGAAAAAAGAGGAGATGTAGAGGACCAGTACTGATGGAGTATGGAATGTGAGGTATTGTCCAAAGGCTAACCTAATAGGGATTGGCTCACCATCCCACTCTTGGTATGCAAGGATGAGAACATCCTGACCATAATCGTGTACCCTGAAGTTATTATGCAGAAGGAACTAAGATAAGGAAATAAAATACGTAAGCTAAAAATGTTCTCATGGGAATAACCTTGCGTGCTTGCTTGCTTAAGACAGTATATAAATCTTGATCCTTAGATCAATAAACCAGTCATGTACAGATTGTACAGGCTAGCCTAGCTTCCAGTGCTGTAATTTCTTTCTTTTCTATCACTGTAGCACATCTGATCCATCAATTGCTGACAAAAAATAAATATTTTTAAAAAAAAAAAAAAGGAAAAAAAGTGATTCACTGTAGAAGGAAATGGAAAACTACTCCAGTATCTTTGTCAAAAAACAGATATGAATCGAGAATATGAGCCCATCAGGTCAGAAGGGTTCCAATATGCTACTCGGGATGAACAGGAGAAAACTACAAGCAGGTCCAGTACTAATGAAACAGCCAAGTCAAAGCTAAAAACAAGCTCAGCTGTGAATGTATTCCAACCACCAGAAAGTTTTATATTTTGTAATTCTCACAGCATCAAATTTTCCATTTTTTAAAAGAAGATGGTTGACGGATTATCTAAGTTATTTATCCATCCCACCCCCTCAGTCTTTTGAGTGTATTCTTTTGTTTTGAATCTCAACCCTGTCTCATCTCTGTTTTTCTCTCTGTCTCTCTCTCTGTATGTGTGTGTGTGTGTGTGTGTGTCTATCTCTCTCTGTTTTTGCCTATCTCTGTTTCTCTCTCTCTCTCTCCCACCTCACTCACTTTGGTTGCGTTTGTGATTTGATTATAATCCTGAATTATCTTCAACACTGGAGCCCCACTATTAAAATAAAAATTTAATTTAAATCTGAGGCAATGGGATAAAAAGAAAATAAACAAACAATACGTATTAAAGGAACTTATATTAAAAGAGGAATATACAGCTTATCCAGGCTAATGATGGCCAGAAAAGGGAACTGTGGTCTATGAATTCAGAGACTTTGAAAAATGTCATAAGTTATTAGATGTCCATGTCCTCTACATTGACTATTATACCACTGTAGTTTTTTTTAAAATAGAAGAGAAAGTAATTAAGTAGGTGTGCCTTTTTGTACAAAGGAAGATAGAAGACAAGTTATAACATGTTGATACACTGATATACTCTTGGATATCTAGACAGGATGCCATATATGCCACAATACCGGTTAGATATAGTGAGGTAGAGGATTTTTTTTCTTCACTACCTCACACATCATGACTTTTTCGGACCCAGAGACTTTTCTATTCCTTTCATCTGTTTATGTATATACTTAGTCAGAGAACACCTGGGTTACGGGGAGCACAGTTTTTTCAACTTTTTTAGAATAATTCCAATTTACTTTCCTCAAAACATGTACAGATTTATACGCCCATCTCCAATGCATTATTGTCTATATGTTTCCACAGTCCCTACACTTTCCACCTTTTTTGGATCATCTTTAAAAATCTGATATTATGATGATTTGTACATTTGTAATTGATAGTTCTTAGAAATATTTCTTTCATACACATATAGGAGATAATCTGGGCTTCGAATTCTTGCAAAACTATCTGTTAACATTATTTTTCATTTTTAAATAGGGGATTGATATTATTTTTAAAATTTTAATCACTTCTCTATCTATATCTACCCACAAACACACACACATATGCAGATACACAAACATACATATCCACACATATCTGTATCATAAGAAACGAAATCATAATCAACAAAAGTTGTTGAAATATTTCTCCAATTAATTTTTCTTTAAATCTTACCTTTATTAAACATTTTATATAAAACTATTTTTTTTATTTTATATAATCAAGACCATTCATTTATCTTTCTTAATTCTCTTTAGTAATTGGCCGTAAGCTTTGCTTCTGTATTAATCTGACTAACTATCTTTTCCGATTTCTCTAACTTGATGTTGTGTGAGCTTTTTACCTAGGTCATTTATACAATTAGAGATTACCAATTGTGATATGTTTTCTATGGTTTTCTTATCAGAAATTTTTGATTAGTGCGAAGTGTGGTGATGAAGGAAAAATAATATCCATTAACTTGATGATTATTTCTTTTACACCTTTATTCCTCAAGCTGTAGATTAGAGGATTGAGCATGGGGATTACCAATGTATAAAACACTGAAGCCACTTTGAATGTAAGATGAGGGTTTTTGAAATTGAGAACACAATAGTAGAAGATGATGGCCCCATGAAAGACAGTGATAGCCATGAGGTGAAACGCACATGTGGAGAAGGCCTTATTTATTCCAGTGGATGAATTCATCTTCAGGACAGCGAAAAAAATGAATACTTAAGATGCCAGGATAATCAAAAGTGTGCTCACTCCATTAAAAGTGGAGGAGAAGAAAATCAGCATTTAGTTCAAGTGTGTATTATCCGAACAGGAGAGGTTAAGCAGCAATGAGAACTCAAAGAAAAAGTGATTAATTGTGTTAGATCCATAAAATGATAATGGCACAGAAGAACGTGTGAGTAGGAGGGAAAAAACTGTACTCCACGTTACCAATAAGGCACAAAGCTTCTGGGACATAGCAACCGTGTGCAGCAAAGGATTGCAAGCAGCCACAAAGCGATCTTAGGCCTTTTCTGCCATTAGGAAGGCCTCAGTCACTGCAAATGTACAAAAGAAAAAAAATATGCCAAACACCCAGAGAAGGAGATACTGTGATCTTCTATGAGTAAATCCATCAATTTCTTGGGAACAATGATGGAGGAATAACAGAAATCTACAAAGGACAAGTAGCAAAGGAAAAGGTACATGGAGGTGTGAAGTTTGGAGTTGATTTGGATGGTGCCTATCATTCCAAGATTTCTCACCACAGTTGTAGAATACAGTGTCAGGAATAACAGGAAGAGGGGCGCTTGAAAGTCCGGATAATCTGAGAAACCCAAGAGGAGAAATGTTGCATCAGAACTCTGATTTCCTTCGCAAGTCACCATAATTCCTGCTGGAGAAAAGAATAGGAAAACCAGTCCTGAAAAATATGTAAATTGTATTGAACACATAGGAATTAAATGTCTATTATTTTCATGGTATTGTACTCATTGAGGGGGTAAAGTTCAAGCAAAATAAAATTAAACAAAAATAAATCCTTTTTTATGGATCTGAAAGGCTAATGATAATTTACATAGGCCAATGGTATTATGAAGCATAACTGAAAGTGACTGTGGTCTCTATTCTAGTACTAGTTAGAGAATTCTCATGGAAGATTCAGAGAATTTAATTGGCAAGGCTATAACCTCTGATCTAAATCTGAACAAGACTTGGCTCTGACATATCTAACAGGTGATCAGCCAGGCTTTGCTTGAAAATGTCCAGTGAAGGAGAAGATACTTCCTTCCAAGGCAACCCATTCCACTTTTGGGTAGCTCTAAATGTCGGCATACCACCCTCAGCTCTCTTCAGTTTCTAACCATTCTTTCCTATTTTTCCTGCAGTGCCATACAGAACAACATCAGTGATGACAAAAGTTGCCATAACTTTTTATTGCATGGCAGAATTTGAATAAACTTCAAGGAAAAAAAGACAGAGTGAAGATATGGTCAAGTGAAACATTTAAAATAAAATTAAATTGTTATTTGTGAAGAAGACATTTCCTAAATCTTTGTGGAAAGAAAGGGTTCCTTGAAGGTTGAAGGTTGGAACAGCTGGAAGGAGTGGGGTGAAGATAAGGAAGCTAACAATGAAGGCTGGAAAATCACTGGGACAGTGAATAAATGAGCAAGAGGAAGTTTGTTATTCCTTTTAAAGTCAATTCAGTTGACTTACTCACATGCACGGAGGACTGGTCTCAGGGTGAAATCCCTCTATAATATTACATAGCCTAGGCCTGAGATCGGTAATTCTCACTTTTCCCCAAGGTAGGTCAATGGTATAAAGTCGAGTGATCTTTCTTCAATTACTCTGATGGGATTTATCCCCTTCATGTAAAATTAGTAAAGCAGTGAGAGATGGTGTAGTACTTTTATGAACTTTCTCTCCTACCCCATATTAGGCTAAAGACTTTAAATATTATATTGTACATCATTACAACACACTTTATTCTCACTTCTGCTTTTTAGAATTGTTTTCTTCAAAACATAGATCCAAGGACATCTCCTATGTGAGATCTTTTCTAATAGATTCAAACGCTTATCTTTTTCTTTTTTTGATTAAAGTGTCTTGTATTTATTTGGAGTGATTTTTTTAATATGCATATTTTCTGTTCCCCAGCAAAATGTAAATTCCATGATGCAAGGCATGTTTTTCTTGCTGTTATTACATTGTTACACTGTTGTTGCGTTTTGTCCCTCCACCCTTGCTTAGTACAACTCTGTATATCTAGTAAGCAATTTATAACCTCATGTTGATTTATTGTTTGTATTAGATTCCAGCCCATACTGTTACACCTCAAAAGCTTTTTGAATCTTTTCTCTCATTCAGTGGTGTGTGGACACATGCCTACTACTTTTCCTTCATACAGGTTTATGCATGAATTTTTATGTGCAGATCATTTATATATTTTCTCCCAAATGAATTATAGGAGTGTTAAATTAAATGGAGTAAGATACAGACCCATAGGACTTGAGAGTACATAATTTTCCCCAATTGACATGTAACCATTTTTCTTTGGATCTTTATGTTAAACCATTTATAAAATCAAAAATTATGATTATTAGCATATTATAGTAATAGAACTAATATGAAATATTTTATAACAAGACGTTTTGGTAAACACATCAGTATCTCATTTTATCATCACTACTAAAGTGGGAATAGGTAGTATTATTATGCTGACTTTACAGATGAAGAAAGTTATGTACAAAAGTGACTTGTCTAACGTCAAACAAGTAGTAAGTACAAGAACTTGGACTTCAACTCATTTCTTCCCGAATTCAGATGAAGCCCATTACCTACTGTGATATCCTTATTGAGCATTCAATTGTGTTTTACATTTGTCCACATGTCCCTGTGCTTTCCATGAAAAAGAGAATCTCCCCTCCATCCAAAGTTATTTTGTTATATAATATGGTCCACCTCACCAAGGTAATCAGATATACTATTTCATCTTTATTATTATTTAGTCATTATTAAATGTTCCTCTTTTACTTTTCAACTTTGGCAAGTTTCATATTTCAGGCCTTTGTTTTAATCACCTAAAAGCTGTCATGGGTGGATTATAATGATGGTTTTAAATGATTTTCTTTGCTCTTGGTTTTCCTATTACTCATAACAGTTATTAACACATAGTAGATACTTAGTAAATAATGCTTATATATTAAATTAATGAATGAATAAAATAAATGACTTTCTTTTTTTTCAGACACAGAAAAGTGTGGGGATGCATGAAATACTATCATTTCTAACTAGCTATCTTGAATGAAA
>CM053775.1:49718336-49728728 GCA_028658325.1 Potorous gilbertii
AAAAAAATCATCTCACATCATCATTTTTTGGAAGAGCTAGAAGCCTTCTCATTTTCCTTTGAAATGAAGAATAGGGAATGTAATAATTTAGTTGATAAATACACAAAATTCAATTTTCTTGACAGGAAGGAGACAACCAAAGTGTAGAATAGAAAACATGTGCATGAATGATTGTGTCTCCATCTTTCTGTGTATCTTTCTCTCTGTCTTTGCCTGTTTCACTCTCTCTTTGTCTTTCTCTCTCTCTCCTCTCCCACTACATATAACTACATGTGTGTATATATATATATATATATATATATACATGTTCAATATATACGTATTTATATATATACACACACACACACACACGCACGTATACATATATCTATATCTATCTATCTATCTATCTATCTATCTATATATATATATATATAGTACATATGTAAAATTTGTGTCCATGCTTGTGTGTGTATGAAAGAAGGGAGGTAGGAAGTGGAAGCACCCAAAAAATGAGGGAGGGGAAGAGTCAAAATGAAAAAGATGAGTAGACACTGAAAGAAAAGATTTTCTTTTAAATGAAAATATTTTATGGTTTTACTATTCGACAATCACTTACATATACCTTAGTTTTTTTTTCCCACTCCCTCCCACTCATACCTCACTCCATCCCCATTGCCTCCCTGAGACGGTGTACAATCTTATATAGGATCTACACTCGTATTCCTATTAAATACGTGAGGTGTAGAAGAACTAAAATGAATGGTGTCAACCATTACACGAAAAAGAACAAAACGAAACATAATAAAAAACAAAATGGTCTGTTTCTATTTACACTGCCATTCCATAGTTCTTTCTCTGGATGTGGAAAGGATTTTGCCACAGCAGTGCATTGGAAATATTTTAAGTCCATACATTTCAATGTATTACTAAGTATACCAGAAAAAATTTCTCCCACCTTGTGGTTTTTGCTGTGTGCAAAGTTATCCTGGTTCTTCTCCTTTCACTCAGCATCGGTTCATATAAGTATTTTCAGGCTTCTCTGAAGTCTTTCTGTTCATCCCGTCTCAGAGCACAACACTATTCCATTACATTTACACACCACAGCTTATTCAGACATTCCCCAATTGATGGGTATTCCCTTGGTTTCCAGTTTTGGGAAACTACGAAAAGTGTTGCTATAAATATTTTTGTACACATCCGACCCTTTCACATTTTTATGATCTCTTGGTTATACAGTCCTAGAAGCAGCATTGCTGGGTCAAAGGAAATGCACGTGTTTTGTAGCCCTTTGGGCATAGTTCCAGATTGCTCTCCAGAATGGTGGGATCAGCTTACTACTCCACCAACAATGAATTAGTGTTCCAACTCTCCCACATCCTCTCCAACACTTATCAACTTCCTTTTCTGTCATGTTTGCCAATCTAATAGGTGTGTTGTGGTACTTCAGAGTTGTTTTGATTTGCATCTCTCTAATCAATAGTTATTTAGAGTATTTTTTCATATGATTGTAGATATTTTTAATTTCTTCCTCTGAAAACTACTTGTTCATGTCCTTGGACCATTTATCACTTGGGGAATGACTTGTATTCTTGTACACTTGAGCCAGTTCTCTAGATATTTTAGAAATGAAGCCTTTATCACAGAGAGTACTTGCAAAAATTCTCTCACCGTTTTCTGCTATCCTCTTAAACTTGATTGCACTTGGCTTGTTTGTGCAAAAACTTTCCAATTTAATGTAACCAAAATTATACCTTTCACATTTCATAATATTGCCTGTCGCTTCTTGGGTAATAAATTTCTCCATTCTCTATAAATCTGATAAATATCCTATTCCTTGCTACCCAATTTTTTATATTATCTGTTTTTATACCTAGATCATATGTTTATTTGGACTTTATTCTTGTGTAGGGTGTCAGGCATTGGTCTCTGATCAGTTTCAACCACACTGTTAGCCAGTTTTTCCAGCAATTTTTGTCAAACAGTGAATTCTTATCCCAGGAGCTAGAGTACTTGGGTTTATCAAACAGTAGAATGCTATATTCATTACCTGCTGTGTCTTGAGCACCTAACCTATTTTATTGGTGTGTCCCTCTGTTTCTTAGACAGTAACAAGTGGTTTTCATGATTGCTGCTTTATAATATAATTTGAGATCTGGTACGCCTAGGCCAAATTCCATAGCATTTTTTCATTAGTTCCCTTGATATTCTGGACCTTTATATTGTTCCAGATGAATTTTTATATTATTTTTTCTGGCTCCAGAAAACAGTCATCTGGTTAGATTGATTGGAATGGCACTGAATAAGTAAATTAATATAGATAGAATTGTCATTTTATTATATTAGCTTGGCCTACCCATGAGCAATTGATGTTTTTCCACCTATTTAGATCTGACTTTATTTTTGCAAAAAGTTTCTCGTAATTGTGTTCATATAGTCCCTGGGTTAGTTTTGGCAAGTAAAGTCCTAAATATTTTATAGTGTCTACCCCAGCTTTAAATGGGGTTTCTCTTTCTATCTCTTGCTCTTGGGCTTTATTGCTAATACATAGGAATGCAGGAGATTTGTGCAGGTTTATTTAGTAACCTGCAACTTTGCCAAAGTTGTTTATTGTTTCAAGCACTTTTTTACTTGAATCTCTGGGATTCTCTAGGTATATTATCATATCATCTGCAAAGATTGATCACTTAGTTTCTTCTTTGCCTCTTCTTATTCCGTCAATTTTTGATCTTGTCTAATTGCCACAGCTAACAAATCTAGTACCATATTGAATAACAGTGGTGATAATAGACATCCTTGTTTCACCCCTGATCTTATTGGAAATGCATCTAGCTTATCCCCATTGCATATAATGCTTATTGAAGGATTTAGGTAGATACTGCTTATTATTTTATGGAAAGTTCCGTTTATTCCTATGTTCTCCAGTGTTTTCAATAGGAATAGGTATTGTATTTTGTTGAAAGCTTTTTCTGCATCTATTGAGGTAATCATGTGGTTTTTGTTAGTTTTGTTGTTGATATTATCGATAATGCTAATAGTTTTCCTAATATTGAACCAGCCCTGCATTACTGGTATGAATCCTACGTGATCGTAATGTTTTATTCTCTTGATAAGATGCTGTATTTGTTTTGCTAAAATCTTATTTAAAATTTTTTCATCTATATTCATTAGCGAAATTGGTCTATAATTTTCTTTCTCTGTTTTGTCTCTTCCTTGTTTGGGTATCAAAACCATCTATGTATTAGGAAAAGAATTTGGTAGGACTCCTTCTTCAACAATTTTGCCAAATACTCTACATAGTATTGGAATTAACTGATCTTGAAATGTTTGATAGAATTCACTTGCAAAATCCAACTAGTCCTGGAAAGTTTTTCTAGGGAGGTCGATGATGGCTTGTTTAATTTCTTTTTCTGATATGAGATTATTTAAGTATTCAACTTCCTCTTCTGTTAATCTGGGCAATTTAAATTTTTAAGTTTTTTTTTTATAGTAATCATCCGTCTCAAGCAGATTGGTGAACTTATGGGAGTATACTTGAGCACAGTAATTTCTAATTATTGTTTTAATTTGCTCCTCATTGTACACGAATTCACGCTTTGCATTTTTAGTATTGGGAATTTGGTTTACTTCTTTTTTTTTTAATCACATTGACCAAATGATAATCAATTTTATTTGTTTTTTTCATAAAACCAAATCTTTGCTTATTTATTAATTCAATAGTTTTCTTAATTTCAATGTTAGTAATTTCTCCTTTGGTTTTCAGTAATTCTAACTTGGGATTTACATTGGAATTTTCAAATTGTCCTTTTTCTAGTTTTTCATCTACATGGCATGGCCAGTTCATTGATCCCCGTTTCATCTATATTATTGACGTAGGCATTCAAAGATATAAAACTTCTCCTAAGAACTGCTTTTGCAATTTCCCATAAGATTTGGTAGGTTGTCTCACTGTTGTGAATAAACTTATAGACAGTGAATAAACTTGAATAAACTTATTGACTGTTTCTATAATTTCTTGTTTAACCCACCCATTCTTTAGGATTAGACTGTTTAGTTTCCAATAAGTTTTTTAGTTTATATATCCATGGCCTTTGATTACATATAAGTTTTATTGCTTTATGATCTGGGAATGATGCATTGACTATCTCTGCCTTCCTACACTGGATTGTGAGGTTTTTTGCCCTACTACATGGTCAGTTTTTGTACACGTGCCATATACCTCTGAGAAATAGGTACATTCTTTTCTACAGCCATTCCTTTTTCTCCAGAGATCTATCATATCTACCTTATCCAGAGTTTTATTCATCTCCTTTACATCCTTCTTGTTTATTTCCAGATTAGATTTATCAAGTTCGGAGAGGGGGAGGTTGAGGTCCCGCACTAGTATACTTTTGCTGTCTATTTCTTCCTTTAACTCCCTTAACTTCTCTTGTAAGAATTTGGATGCTATATCAAGTGGATAATATATGTTTAGTAATGAAATTGCTTTATCTTCTATGGTGCAATTTAGAATGATACAGGTTCCTTTCTTATCTCCTTAGATAAGATCTTTTTCTGCTTTTACTATATCAGAGATTAGAATTGTTAGCCCTGCTTTTCTTACATCACATGAAGCACATAATATTCTGCTCCACCTTCTTACTTTTATCCTGTGTGTATGCCCCCATTTCAAATGTGTTTCCTGTAAACAAGATGTTTTTGAATTATGGTTTTTAATTCATTCTGCCATCCATCTCCATTTTATGGGAGAGTTCATTCTCTTCACATTCACAGTTATGATTATGACCTGTGTCTTCTTTTCCATGTCTTTCCCCTTGTTTATGGTTCTTGTTCTCGCTTCTCCCTTCCCCTCCACAAGGGTTTTAATTTTTGACCACTGCCTCCTTCAGTCTTCCCTCTCTTCTTTCACCCTCCCTCCCTTTTAATCCCATTTTATCTTACTACTTCATCCCTCTCTTTTAGCCTCTGCTCCCTTTTCTACTTCCACTATCTATAAATCTAGTTGTATTTCTTTACTTAACTAAGGTTGTTTCACCCTCCTTGAATCCAATCAGATCAGAGTAACTCTCACTCAATGCTTGTCTACCTCCCCTTCTTCTCTCTACTCTAATATTATTTTGTGACTCTTCCTGTGATGGAATTTATGGGGTTTTTTTCGCTCCTCCTTTTCCTATATCGCATTACAATCCCTTCACAACCTTAAATCCCATTTGTTATCATCATATTATTTCATTTATGTGCACTCCCTCTATCTATGTATATCCCTTCTACATTTCATACTAAATATGCAATTTTCAAAATTAACAAATATTATCTTCCCTTTTAGTGATGTAAACAGTCTGCTCATATTGAGTAGCTACAGTTTTCCCCCCGTTTACCTTCTTATGTCTCTCTTGAGACATGTATTTGAAGAACAAATTTTCTATTGATTTCTGAACTTATCATCAGGAAGGTCTGGTAATCTCTTATTTTGTTGAATGTCCATCTCCATGACTGAAAACTTACGATAAACTTTGCTGCTTATTTAATCCTTGGTTCTAGTCTCCACTCAGTTGTCTGATAGAATATCGTATTCCAATTCCTTCAGTCTTTTACTGTATGGGCTACAAGGCCCTGCGTGATCCCTACTGTAGCTTCTCAGTATTGGATGTTTTTCTTTCTTGTTTCATGCAGTATTTTCTGCTTCACTTGATAGTTCTGGAGTATGGCAACGATATTCCTTGGTGTTTTTAATTTGGCGTCACTTTCAGGAGGTGAATGTTGCATTCTTTTGATGGCTGTTTTGCCTTATGGATGTAGGATTTCTGAGCAATTTTTCTTTATGATTTCCTTGATGATATTTTTCCAGGCTCTTTTTGTTTTCATCATGGATTTCTGGTAGACCAACAATCCTTAGATTTTTCTCCCCTGGATCTATTTTCCAGGTCAGTTGTTTTATAAAATTAGATATTTTACATTTTCTTCTACCTTTTCATTCTTTAGATTCTGTTTTATTCTTGATGTCTCATAGATTCATTAGCTCCTATTTGTCCTGCTTCTAGTTCTTATCAAATTGTGTTCTTCAGCTAACTTTTGCATCTTCTTTAACATATGTCCAGTTGTACCTTTTAAGGAATTTTTTCTCCAGTTAGGTTTTGTACTTCATTTTCCATTTATCCAGTTTTTCCTTCAAATACTTCGATGATTTATTTTTTGACCTCTTTAAAGTCATTGTTCAGTTTTTCTTCTACTTCTCCAATTTGGCTTTTAAAATACTTCCTAAACTCTTCCAAGAAGCCTTATTGTGATGTAGATCAGTTCATATACCTTTCTGAAGTTTCAGATGGGAGCACAGACTCAGTGCTGACCTCTTTGGTATTTGTGTTTTGCTCTTTGTCCCCAAAGAAACGTTCTAAGGTCTTTTTTTCTGCTTTGCTTCTTACTCATGATAATCACCCCTTTCCTGCTTTTTAATGTAGATGGCCATGCCTTGGGCACAGGGGCCTCTGTCCCACAGTTCTTGTGCTTAAAACTTGAGGCTTTGCCTTTTGTGGCCTCTGGTTCTTCCAACCAGAACTTAAAATGCTGCAGCTTACTTAGTCCTGAGCTGGCTGGTGTTGGAAAGTAGAGTCCAGGTGAGATCTTTTTGAGGTTTCCTCACAGTTGCCCTGGAGCTTGCCGGATAAATGTGAAGGAAGGGTGGTCTGGCAGTTGAAATAGCTCTGGTCCTGCACTTGTTCCCTTCAGCCACAGAAAGAGCAACCCTCCTTAATGATCTTCCTAGTCTCACGGGCTAAGACGCTGTTTATCACTTCTGCTGCTCCCTCCATTTCAGGGTTTCTTTCTGGGGAGATATTCTCTGGGAACCTCAAGATCAAGAAGGGGAAGGAGACAGTAATTACTGATTATTCCACCATCTTTGAAAAGAGAAGTTAAAAAAGAAAAAAAGCAAACAGGTGGTTCTGGAGTTTGCTCATCACAATAACTACATCCATCTCGCTAGCTAAATCCACAGGGTCACGAATTGAAAGCTGTGAATCTTCCTCATTTTCACATAGAAAAACGGGGACAGCTGTATTGAGGAATCTATATTAGATCACAAAGGTAAATCATTTTATAAAGTTATGTCCCCTAATTATCTCTCCACCACTCTTTTTAGACTGTAGCCTTGAGGACAAAAAAAGGCACGTCTAATGTAAATATGATTTGATATTTCCTGGACTGTAAAAGAAATAAGTCAAACATCTTTTGGCAGATGGCCAATTGAATGGGGGAGACGATGACTGGGATATTTCGAGGTAGTACAAAATGACCAAGTGCACTGTCCATTCCTTTGATAGATTTCCTCTTTCTCTACCTGCTTATTTACCTACCCCTATCCTTCAGTACCTCAGACTCTCTAGCTAGTTCAGGAGAAGGGAGTAAGTACTCAGGACTGAAGTAGCTGCCTGATCTTTATCCCTTGGGTCAAAAAAATACTAAAGCTACAAAATGAAAGGAAAATTTAGTTTGAACAAATTTTCACTTCCAAACCATTTATGTCTATTATCCTTCCTTCCTCACTTATTTCCCACTTTGTGCTCTCCCCATCTTCTCCCAATTTCTATTTGCTTTTCTCCACAGTCTTCTATTTGAACACATTCCTGTCTCTTTCCCTTCCTCTCCTATTCCCTTCTGTTTTGGTGTTTTTCTTCCTTTACTTTCTTTGTCTCTCTCTGTCTCTCCCTTCCTTCCTTCTTTCCTTTCGCTTTCTACCTTCATTCCTTACTTCTCTTTCTTTCTTTCTTGATTTCATTCCTCTCTTAAGTTCAATATATAACATTAAAAGCCATAATCCCACAATATGGTGTTTACAAGAAACACATTTGAAAAGAGGGGATACACACAGGATAAAGGTCAAGGGTTTGAGCAGAATATTCTGTGCTTCAGCTGATGTTAGAAAAGCAGGAGTAGCAGTTCTAATCTCACACAAAGCAAAAGCAGAAATAGATCTAATCAAAAGAGGTAAGGATGGAAAATATATCCTGCTAAAAGACACCATAAACAATGAATCAATATCATACTAAACATGTATACTCTATGATATAGCAACCAAATTCTTAGAGTAGAGTGTGGGAGAGTTGAAGGAAGAAATTGACAGCAAGTTTATACTACTGGCGGACCTCAAAGTTCCCCGCTCTGAACTTGATAGATCTAATCTCATAATAAACAAGAAAGAGGTTAAGGAAGTAAATAAGACTCTGGGTAAGGTAGATATGATAGATCTCTGGCGAAAACTGAATGGGAATAGAAAGAATTATACCTTTTCCTCAGCGGTACATGGCACATATACAAAAATTGACCATATATTAGGACATAAAAACTTCACAATCCAATGCAGAAAGGAAGAGATAATAAATGCGTCCTTCTGAGATCAAAATGCTAAAAAATATATATAATAAAAGGCCATGGAAAGAAAAAAAAATGAAGTGGAAAGCAAATAATCTAATCCTAAAGAAGTAGTAGGTTAAAGAAGAAATCATAGAAAAAATCAACAACTTCATTCAAGAGAATGACAGTAATGAGACAACCTACCAAATCTTACGGAATACTGCAAAAGTAGTTCTTAGGAGAACTTTTATATCTTTGAATGATTACACAAATAAAATGGATAAAGAGGAGATCAATGACTTGGGAATGTAACTGAAAAAGCTAGAAAAAGAACAAATTGAATATCCCTAAGTAAATACCAAACTAGAAATCCTGAAAACCAAAGGAGAGATTAATAACATTGAAATTAATAAAACTATTGAGTTAATAAATAAATCCGACAGTTGGTTTTATGCAAATACTAATAAAACTGACAAAACTTTGGTCAATTTGATTAAAAAACGAAGGAAGAAA
Source organism: Potorous gilbertii (assembly GCA_028658325.1). NCBI lineage: Eukaryota > Metazoa > Chordata > Mammalia > Diprotodontia > Potoroidae > Potorous > Potorous gilbertii. The sequence goes on from CM053775.1 coordinate 49,727,178, forward strand.
TAAAATTACTAATATTAAAAATAAAAGAGACGAACTCACCTCCAACGAGGGGAGAAATAGAAAACGCTTAACTCAAATTTATACCAACAAATTCGGTAATCTAAACGAGATAGATGAGTATTTTAAAAAATACAGATTACCCAGGTTAACAGAAGAGGAAGTTGAATACTTAAACAACCCCATCTCAGAAAAAGAAATTGAACAAGCCATCAATAAACTCCCTAGGAAAAATTCTCCATGACCAGACGGATTTAGAGGTTAATTCTATCAAACATCTAAAGAACCGATAATTCCAATACTATATAGTTTATTTTTTTTTAAATTGAGGAAGAGTCTTCCCAAATTGTTTCTATGATACCAATGCAGTTTTGATATCTAAACTAGGAAGACACAAAACAGAGAAAGAAAATTATAGACCAATTTCTCTAATGAATATAGATACAAAAATTTTTAACAAGATTTTAGAAAAATGAATATAGCATCTTATCACTAGAATAATATATTACAATCAAGTAGGATTCATACCAGGAATGCAGGGTTGTTTCAATATTAGGAAAACTATTAGCATTATCAATCATATAAGCAACAAAACTAACAAAAGACATGATTATCTCAATAGATGCAGAAAAAGCTTTCAACAAAACACAACACCTATTCCTATTAAAAACACTGGAGAACAAAGGAATAAATGGAACTTTCCATAAAATAATTAGCAGTATCTACCTAAAACTTTCAGCAAGCATTACATGCAATGGGGATAAGTTACATGCATTTCCAATAAGATCAGGGGTGAAATAAGTATATCTATTATCACCACTATTATTCAATATGGTGCTAGAAATGTTAATTGCATCAATTAGACAAGATAAAGAATTTGAAGTATTAAAAATAGGAAAAGATGAAACTAAGTGATCAGTCTTTGCAGATATCAGATGAGATGATGGTATATTTACACATCTGATGATATGATGATATACTCAGAGAATCCAAGAGATTCAAGTAAAAAACTACTTGAATTAATAAACAACTTTACAAAGATCCAGGTTACTAAATAAAACTGCACAAATCTTCTGCATTCCTATGTATTAGCAACAAACCCCAACGTCAAGAGATAGAAAGAGAAATCCCATCTAAAGCCAGGGTAGACACTGGTAAATACTTGGGAGTTTACCTGCCAAAACAAACCCAGGGACCTTAGAACACAATTATGAACACAAATCTAAGTAAGTGGAAAAACATCAGTTGCTCATTGGTAGGCGGGACTAACATAATAAAAATGGTGATTCTACAAAAATTAATTTAGTTATTTATTGCCATACTAATTAAACGATCAGAAAATTATTTTCTAGTGCTGGATAAAATAATGTCAAAATTTATCTGGAATAAGAAAAGGTCTAGGGGCGGAGATAAGATGGCGGAGTGAGAGCAACGACTCACCTAAGCTCTCAGACAAACTCCTTCAGGTACCTCCGAAAGGAGAATCTGACCAAATTTTGGAGGTGCGGAATCCAGTGGGAGGCAGAAGGTGACAGTTTTGGAGATCACGTTAGA
>CM053775.1:49739297-49756396 GCA_028658325.1 Potorous gilbertii
AACTGATCTGGAAAATAGATCCAGGAGAGACAATTTAAAAATTATGGGACTTCCTGAAAGCCATGATAAAAAAAAGCCTAGGCATCATCCTTCATGAAATTATCAAGGAAAACTGCCCTGAGATTCTAGAACCCGAGGGCAAGATAAATATTCAAGGAATCCACTGATCACCACCTGAAAGATATCCAAAAAGAGAAACTCCTAGGAGCATTGTGGCCAAATTCCAGCGTTCCCAGGTCAAGGAGAAAATATTGCAAGCAGCTAGAAAGAAACAATTCCAGTATTGCGGAGGTACGATCAGGATAACCCAAGATCCCACATGAAGGGATCAAAGGCTATGGAACAGGATATTCCAGAAGTCAAAGGAACCATGTGTAAAACCAAGAGTCATCTACCCAGCAAAACTGAGTATAATGTTTCAGGGGAAAATATGGTCTTTCAATGAAATAGAAGACTTTCAAGCATTCTTGATGAAAAGACCAGAGCTGAAAAGAAAACTTGACTTTCAAACAGAAGAATGAGAATGAGCATGAAATATTAAACAGCAAGGAGAAGTCACAAGGGACTTACCAAAGTTGAACTGTTTACATTCCTATATGGAAAGACAATATTTGTAACTCCTGAAATTTTTTAGTATCTGGGTAATTGTTGGTATTACACACACACACACACACACACACACACACACACACACATACACATGTACATACACACATGTTGTACAGGCGTTCACGCACACAAGCACATACGCACATGCATGCACACTCCGAGACAGAGAGCACAGAGTGAATTGAATAGGATGGGATCATATCTTAAAAGAAATCAATGTAAGCGGTGAGAGAGAAATGTAGTGGGAGGAGAGAGATTGAAATGGAATGGGGTAAATTATCCCTCATAGAAGAGGCAAGCAGGAGACTTTTTAGTGTAGGGAAAAGAGGAGAACTGTGAAAAAAAATCCATGAAGTTTACTCTCATCACAGTTGACTAAAGGAAGGAGTAAAATGCACACTCATTTTGGTATGAAAACCTATCTTACAATACAGGAAATTGGAGGACAAGGAGATAAGCATGGTGGGTGGGATGGTGGAAGGGAGGGTAATGGGAGGAGGGAGCAATTTGAAGTCAACACTCAGGGAGGGACAGGATCAAAAGAGGGAATAGCAACAATGTGGGGCAGGATAGGATGGAGGGAAATATATTTGGTCTTACACAAAACGAGTATTATGGAAGTCATTTGGAAAACTACACAGATATGGGCTGTATTGAATTGCCTGGCTTCCCAAAGGGAGTGGGTGGGGAGAGAGGGATGAGGATTAGTTGAAACTCAAAGTTTTAGGAACAATTGCCAAGTATTTTTCTTGCTACTAGGAAATAAGAAATACAGGTAATGGGGAATAGAAAATTATCTGACCCTACAGGACAAAAGAGAAGATGGGGTAAGGGAAGGGAGGGATTAAAGAAGAAATTGGTGATTGGTAATATGGGTAATCAGAATGCTCAGTGTTTTGGGGAGGGTGGAGGGGACAAATGGGGAGGAAATTTTGGATCCCAAAATCTTGTGAAAACGAATATAAAAAGTAAAATAAATAAATAAATAAATAAAGGTATATGGGACTACCTAAAAGCCATGATCCCCAAAAGTTCCTACACATTATCTTCCATGAAATTATCGAGGTCAACTGCCCTGATGTTCCAGAATCATAGAGCAAAATAAATACTGAAAGAATCCATCAAACACCTCCTGAAGTATATCCGAAAAGAGAAACTCCTAGAAATATTGTAGCCAAATTTCAGAGTTCCCAGATGAAGGAGCAAATACTGCAAGCATCTAGGAAGAAACAATTTCAGTACTGTGGAAATACAATCAGAATAACCCAGTACCCGGCAACTTCAACATTAAGGGATTGAAGGGCTTGAAATGGGACATTCAGAGGTCAAAGGAACTGGGACTGAAACCAAGAAGCACCTACCCAGCTTATCTGAGTATAATACTTCAAGGGAATTAATGGTCACTCAAAGATATAGAGGGCATTCCATCATTGATATTTAGGAAAAGACCAAATATGTGTGGAAAATTTGACTGCCCAAGACAAGAATCGAGGGAAGCATGAAATCGTAAACTGGAGAGAAAAATCATAAAGCTGAACTGTTTACATTACTTTACTATCTGGAAATGAAATATATTTAACTCTTAAATCTTTTCTCACTATTTGTGTAGATGGAGAATTTGTGCATACCCGCATACACACACATAGATAGAGAGTACAGGGTGTGTTAAATCAGAAGAGATGGTATTCACACAAAAATAAAATAAACTAAAAATTAAGGGATGGAGGAGAGTACAGGGTGTGTTGGATCAGAAGAGACGATATCCACTCAAAAATAAAATAGAACAAACATTAAGAGGTGAAGGAGGAAAATTCCGGGAAGATAAATGGGGAAATGGAAAGGGGCAGGCTATAACTCGTAAAAGGGATTAGAAAAATCTTATTCAATGGAGGAGAAAAGGGAGAATGGGAGAGGGGACAAATGAAGCTACTCTCTCCACATACGACTGAAGGAGGGAATAACATGCTCACTAAATTTTATATGAAAATTTATATGACACCAAAGGAAAGTAGGAGAGGAGGCGATAATTGGGGTGAGGGGAATGTTAAAAGGGCGGGCAAATGGGAGAGGATAGTCACTAGAAATAAACACTTTCGAGAAGGGACAAGATCAATTGTGGAGGAAAAATAGGGGTGGATATAGTAGGACAGAGGGCAATACAGTTAGCAATACACAACATGATTATTATGGAAGTCTTTTGCAAAACAACACATATTTAATAAGTATTAAATTGCTTGAATTCTCAGTGGGACTGGAGAGGGAGTGAGGAGGGAGAGAATTTGGAATTCAAAGTATTAACAACAAATGTTGAGAAATTTTATTGCATATAGCCTGGAAATAAGAAATAGAGGGAATGGTGTATAGAAATTTATCTTTCCCTACAAGAAAAGAGAGAAGATGCGGATAAGGGAAAGGTGGGGTATGATAGAAGGGAGGTACATTGAGGAAGGAAGTGGGGGAAGGGGAGGGATAGGAAGAAAAATTGGACACCTTACAAAGTGAGTTAAAAGCAATTTGTATTAAAACAGTTGACTGAATTAATTACTGAGAATAAATCAATGACATTTTAGTTTGGAGAAAAGAATTTCAGTCTAAATTTCCTAGAGGAAGGTAACCTCGGGTAAAATTTGGCATTGATGGAAAATTAAGGTTTTAATTGTGAATTTGATTTTATGATTGCTATTTAATTAGGAGCTAGAACATGTGGAGAAAGAAATGTAAGCCCCTTAAGACTTATCTCAAAGATGTTCCTTAGCCAAAGTGAAATTATAATCATATTTGAAAGCTGGTTATTGGAATTTCACATTTTTAGATGCTATGTGACTATTAAATGACTATTCTTTTGAGTCTAACTCCAGGTATGGATAGCAAGAAATACGGCCTGAGCCTCCAATCCACGATGCCAGTAAACTGGTAAGATGATGGTATGAACTGCAAAAGGTGATGTCATGGGAAGGATGGGAGAGCAGCTATTCAGCTTGAGCTGAGGTAGGATTCTCCTAACTCAGTTTCCTCACTGACACCTGGCAGACATTAGGTCTGACTTAATACAAGTTGACAATCTGATCTTGCCTGGAATTGGTATTAATTGGGGAAATATTGTATCCTTGCAATGTCCCTCCTCTTGGTGGCAATTTCTTATAGTTAAAATGTTTGTAAGTTTAATACCAGATCTATTCAATTTTCGATTACTGGTAGGGGAACATCCGAGATTAAGTCTAAAATTAAGTTCTTAGGCATAGGACTTTAGACCAACAGCAGTAACTTAGGGTCTTTTAATTCTTAGTAATAAGTGGGAGACAATTAAGTCAAGAGCTTGTGAAGTTAGCAACATAAATATTATTTGTGTATCAGTTGGTTAATATTTTAAAAAATTCTTTTGTGGTCCATATTGTAAATTCTTTTAAAAGAAGTGTCACCTGACCAAAAGTTTGAAATTTTTATCTGTTACAAAATGTGTCAAAAATGAGAAATAAAATTAAAACAGAAAGAAAAATAGGAAGAGAAGGGGAAAATTAGTAAACGTGATTAACAAATTTAAAAAAAATGATATTAAAAAAAGATTTTAGGTAAGCAAAGAGAATATTCAATCTCCTTGGCTATCAAAAAACTTTTCGATTGCATCGTAATTCATCTTGTTTCCTTTGCAATATAAGTATCTCAGTTATTAAAAGTTGCAAGACATAAACTGAGAGTACTGGATATTGACATACTGAAATCAATCACTGCATAAAACTTTGTTCCTTCTACCGCAGAGTCTTATCCTGACAACTTGCAAACTTTCTTTAGACTGAGAATATTAAAGATCTGGGTAAACTTTGGTAAAGAAAACTTTTCCATTCTGTCTTTATATTAACATGCAGATCATGGAAGAATCTCCAGACCTGTAATCATGCAAGAGACAATAAACACACTGAGGTCAGAGATAGGGTCTACACTACCAGAGCTGTTAAACACAACAGAAATACTCTAAATCTTACCTTAGCAATCACTACTGGGAGATCTTACATGCAATATATTATATAAACACCAAATTCTCTCCACATTCTTCTATTTAGTGGGAGAGTCTCTTGAACATTCCGAAGAATATAGCACCTGGATGAGATTGGTGGGATGTCATTCTCTATGCTAATCAGCTTAGCTGAACATCCTTTATGACTCTCCTGAAAAGCAGATTCCTAGATGAATTTTATGCATTTGATAAAGCTCTTCCCATTATCTGGAGAAAAAGACAGTATATTCTCCATTTCAGTTTTCAAAACTCCATATGGAAAATGAGATCAATCCACTTGTTCAACTGTAGCAGAAAATCTGTGGTTCCATCCCTTTCTTTTTAGGATTGGCGTTTCATAAACACTTGAAGCTGGCTCAGTATTAATTTGCTTATGAAATTGGTGGTAAGGTTCGAAGACTTGGGGTATGGGCTCTTTCCCTCCAGGGAAACAAGGAATGTCTCTTATGAGAGGATTGGGAATACAGAACAATCATTCTTTCTGGTCAATGGAAAAACAAACCTCCGTAATAAATTAGTCGTTGTTTGACCTGGAACCAGGCATCAGCACAAATGAAAAGCAAGTGATCCTTGACTTTAATAATCCTTCCCTCCTTTCCAGTGGAGGTAGAAGTTACTCTCTGCATATGATTTTCTCTGAGGGTCCTTGAAGAATACTAAGTATTATGTCAACAGCTTCAGTGTAGAGATCAATTACTAATAGACCTTGCTCTCTTTTTTTTGGTTAACTCTAATTCTTTACTTATTCGTTTATTTTAATTTATCAGCATTCATTTCCATAAAATTTTAAGTTCCAAATTTTCTCCCTATCTCTCCCCTCTCCCCACTACAAAACGCCTTCCATTCTGATTGCCCCTTCCACCAATGTGCTTCACTACCTACACCTCTGCCTTCCCTTATCACCATCTTCTCTCTTTTCCTTTAAGGAAGGATAAATTTCTATACCCGATTACCTGTATTTCTTATATCCCAGCTGTACAGTAAAACAATTCTCAACATTTGTTCCTAAAACTTCAAGTTCCAACTTCTCTTCCTTCCTCCCTCCCCACCCATCCTCACTGAGAAGGCAAGCAATTCAATGCATGCTGTATCCGTGTAGTTTTGCAAATGACTTGCATTATATTCATGTTGTGTAAGAAAACCATATTTCCCTACATCCTATCCTGCCCCTCATTTCTTCTACTTTCGCTTTTGACATTGTCTCTCCCCAAAGGTGTTTACTTCTAATTGATCCATCTTCCCATTTGCTCTCCCTTCCATCGCCCCTCCCCGGCTTATGCCCCTCTCACCTAGTTTCCTGCAATGTAAGATAGATTTTCACATGAAATTGAGTGTGCGTGTTATTTCTTCTTTGAGTTAAAAGTGAGATTAAGCTTCACTTTTTCCCTCTCATTTCTCCCTTTTTCCCGTCCAATGTAAAAGCTTCTTCTTGCCTCTTCTATGACAGATAATTTGCCCCATCCTATTTCTCCCTTTGCCCTCTTAGTGTCTTCCTCTCACCCCTTAATTTTATTTGTTTAGATCTGATCCTTTCCTATTCAACTCACCCTATGCTCTTTGTCTCTTTATCTGTCTCTCTCTCTCTCTCTCTCTCTCTCTCTCTCTCTCTCTCTCTCTCTCACATGAGAGAGAAAAAGAGAGAGGGAGGGAGCCGGTGTGTGTGTGTGTGTGTGTGTCTGTCTGTCTGTCTGTGTGTGTGATCTCTCCGACCACCCAGTTACAGAGACAAGTGTCAAGAGTATCTTTCCATGTAGGAATGTTAACAGTTCAACTTTAGTAAGCACCTTGTGACTTCTCTTCCCTGTTTACCTTCTCATGCTTCTCTTGATTCTTGTCTTTGAAAGAGAAACTTCTTTTCAGTATTGGTCTTTTCATCAAGAGTGCTTGAAAGTCCTCTATTTCATTGAATGACCATTCTTCCCTATGAAGTATTATACTCAGTTTTGTTGGGTAGGTGATTGTTGGTTTTAGTCCTAGTTCCTCTGACTTATGGAATATCATATTCCAAGCCCTCCAATTCCTTAATGGAGAAGCTGCTAGATCTTGTGCTATCCTGATTGCATTTCCACAATACTCAAATTGATTTTTGTAATTGCTTGCAATATATTCTTCTTCACCTGGGAAGAACTCTGGAATTTGTTCAAAATGTTCCTAGGAGTTTATCTTTTTGGATCTCTTTGGAGAGGTACTTGGTGGATTCTTTCAATATTGATTTTACCCTCTGGTCTAGCATATCAGGACAGTCTTCCTTGATAATTTCATGAAAGATGATGTCTAGGCTCTTTTCTGGATCATGGCTTCCAAGTAGTCACATAATTTTTAAATATTCTTGCCTGGATCAATTTACCAGGTCAGTTGTTTTTTTTCCAATGAGGGATTTCATATTGTCTTCCATTCTTTAATTCTTTTTGTTTTGTTTTGTAATTTCTTGGTTTCTCATGAAGTCATTAGCTTCCATGTGCTCCACTCTAATTTTAAAGGAACTATTTTTTTCAGTAAGCTTTTGAACCTCCTTTTTCATTTGGCTAATTCTGCTTTTTAAAACATTCTTCTCCTCATTGTCTTTTTGGACCTCTTTTTGCCAATTATGTTAGCTTATTTTTGAGTTAGCCTGTTTCTCAGGGTGTTATTTTCTTCAGCATTTTTTTGGGTTTGCTTTATCAAGGTCTTGACCCATTTTTCATACCTTTCTTGCATCTCTCTCAATTCTCTTCCCAGTTTTTCCTCCAATTGTCTAGCTTGATTTTCAAACTCCTTTTTGACCTCTTCCATGGCCTGAGCTCATTGGATACCTATTTCAGATATTTGGGATACAGAGGCCTTGACTCTCATGTCTTTACCTGACGGTAAGCAGTTTTCTTCCTCGTCAGAGAGGAAGGTTGGAGTCATCTATTTCCCCAAGAAAATGACTTTCTGTGGTCTTATTTTTTTCCCTTTTCTGGGCATTTTCCTAGCCAGTTTCTTGACTTCTAAGAGTCTTCTCCACCCCCGGACTAGGTCTGCCCAGCTAGTGCTTGGGGTCTGAGATTCAAATGCTGCTCCTCAGTCTCAGGGCTTTTGGTGGCAGGCCTGGCTGCTATTTAATTGGACCTTAATTTCTGGTGCTCAGGTGGGGGCAGGGCCGCCTCCCAGGCTTAGTCCCTTCAGGGGGTTTATGCAGAGACCTTTTGTAATGGAGCTCCTGCCAAGCCCCTGCCTGCTCTGGGAGCCTCTGCCTGCCTGCTGCGTCTACTGCTGGCTTCCGAGGGGGCCTCAGTCCCAGAGACACCCCGCTCCCCTCTCAGCACGTCCAGAAGTCTCTTTCACTGACCTGTGTGTCTGTGGGTGGAGGTACCTTCGTGGCTGCTGGAGATTCCGTTCCTGAAGCCTGCTCGGATCTGCTCCCTCCTGTCGGTGCCACGTGGCTGGGTTAGGGCAGGGCAGGTCTCTGCTCCCTTCCGGGGTGACACGGACCTTTGGGGTTGGTTTTCATGCCTCTCTGGAACGGAAATCTCCTTCACCCCGTTGCTGGGCAGCTCCACTGTTCCAGAATTTGTTGGGAGTTCTTTTTATAGATAATTATGGACTGTAGGTTCGGAGCTAGCATATGTGAGTCTTTCTACTCCACCATCTTGTCTCCGCTCCCATGTTAGCTTATTTTTAAAGGTATTTTTTTTCAGCATTTTTCGGTCTCCTTTAGCAAGTTGTTGACTCGTTTTTCATGATTTACTTTCAACTGTCTCATTTCTCTTCCTAATTTTTCTTCCACCTCTCTTACTTGATTTTCAAAGTCCCTTTTCAGCTCTTCCATGACCTGGGAGCGTTACCTCTTTATTTTCGATGTTTTGGATGCAGAAGCCTTAACTTTTATGTCTTCCTCTGACGGCAAACATTCTTCTCCCTCATATGAATGTATGGGAGAGAATACCTGTTCACCACGAAAGCAAACTTCCATAGTCTTATTTGTTTTTCCTTTTTTGGAGTATTTTCTCAACCTTACTTGACTTTTGGGTCCTTTGTCAAGAGGACTCTGAAGACTTGTAAGATCTCAGTTCCTCCAAGGTGTCACAATCAAAGGAAAGGAGTTTACTCCCTGACCTTGCTCATAGCTGGGATTCTGATCAGCTGCTGATTCCTCCAGGGGTTTTATGCTGTTTTCTCCAACAATGGAACAATGGACTCTGGCTGTTGCCTACTGTGGCCACTCTAGCTTCTCTTGCCCAGTGTGTGCTGCTGCAGCTACTGCTGATGTGCCTGAGGCTGAGCTAGGGGAGGACTCTTATCCCTTCTCGCTCTGGTTGAAAAAGTCCTCTCACTCACTTTTGGCGCCTGTGTGTTAAGGGATCTTCAAACTGGTGCTTCTGGGAATTTTGTCCCCAAAGTCTGCTCTGGTCCTGCTCCTTGCACGACACTGCCAAGACTGGGCTGGGCTCTGCTCTTCATCCAGTGTAACAGACCTTTCCTGTCCGTCTTTCAGGTTACCTTGGCCTGGAAATCTCCCGCATTCTGTCCTTCTGTGACTTCTGCTCCTTTAAAATTTGTTGAGAGTCTTTATTTACAGGTGCTTTTTGGCTATGGGGTAAGAGGTCAGGTGTATGTGTCTTTCTATTGTGCCATCTTGGCCAATAGATCTTACACTTGATCAATAAACTCTCATTAACAAATATTTTCACTTCAAAAAAGGCAATTTCTTTAACGAGAAGTTTTGGTCTTATACCTTTTTTTCTTAAGTAAGCTGCCCTTATGAAAGATCTCAGTATCAACTGTGTTTGTCTGTATGACTTCTGATTTTTGAGAGCATCCACCATCACCTTCTGCCCAACCACTAATACAGGAATAAACAACTCTTAAAACTTGAATTAATGACAACAACTTATGGACAGTTTTTATGATCACCAACAAACAAGCAAAAAGCAAAATAAAACATCGTTAGTACAATGCCAATAGAGATCCTCTCCACTATGATTTCTGGAGATATCTAGCTTTAGCCATTAAAAGTGTTTCTTGAATTTATTCATGGCAATAATTCTGCATATAGCTTGTTAACTTCCATTGCATAATATTCTATTTATCAACGGAAATAGTATATAATATGTTCCCAAAATCTTCACCAAATTTTAAGTAAACTATGAACATAATGTTTCCTTTAACTTCTAATTTGGCTATTCGGCCAAAAATGAGGCTAATCTGATGGGCTCTGTTCCGTATAAAGTTATGCTGGCTCTTTTTAATCACTGCTTCCCTCTCTAAATGTTTATAAGCTATCTGTTTAATGATTTGATCTAGAATTTTTGCAGGCATTGAAGCTATGTTCACTGGACTATCTTTTGTAGAACATGTCCTCGGCTAGTTTTTAACAATTTCAATATTTTCCCTTTAATCAAGTGAGATTTTTTTAAGTGATTGACATTTTACATGGCACATACTGTGTGTTTAATAAATTTTTATTTCCTCTCTTTTCTTGATTTTTTGGTATTTCCTGATTACTTGTGATCCTTCAAATGTCGGTGACAGTGTTTTTGTAATCACATCTGTCAGTTATTTTAAGATATGAGGTCATAATCCACTTGAAGTGAACGACTTGAATTTAAAAAAGGCAACTAGGTGCTTTCTTACTAAAATCAGCATTTATTTTAGATATCTATTTATTATTAAAATTATTCTATTATTTCCCATCTAAAGGTCATGAAGATATATCTGTGTCTCTATGTTTGTGTGTATGCTTGTGTGTGATTTTATTTAGGAGCAAGACATGATTCATCCAGCATGAGTGATTATCCATCTAACTATTTACCATATACTGACCAATAGGCATTACTTATCCATTTGAATTTAATATTTTGCTATCTTACAAATTCTATGATCATTATCAAAAAAAATCTGCTCCATGTGATTTTTCCTAATTTCTTGCTTTTCTTCAGAGTTTACCTTTGTGTTTTGTATTGGTTTCAAAATGTTTTTAATTTTATATAATCCAAATTAGGAGTTTTTATCTCCTGAACTTCTTATGTTTTGCTTGGTTACGAAATATTCCTCTAATCAAAGATCCGACAGATTCCTTTCTTCCCTACTCCATAAATTTGCTTATATCACCCTTTATATCTAAATAATGTATTCACTTTCAGATTACTTTGGTACAAAGTGGAAGATGTTCCTTTATTCCAAGTTCCTCTCTGTGTACTTTCCAGGTTACTCTATTTTCTGTTCGGATGTGCATGGGTATGTGTGCATGTGTGTCTGTGTCTGTGTCTGTGTGTGTGTGTGTGTGTGTGTGATAGAGAGAGAGAGAGAGACAGCAGCAGAGAGACAGCGACAGAGAGATGGAGATAGAGACAGAGTCAGAAAGAGTAATAGTGAATTCTTAACACAGTCATTAAGATCTTTGTCTTCATCAAACACTAGGTGATCCTGTATATGAGTTTTTGCATATTATGTTTTTAATCTATTCCACTGATCAACCTGTATATTTCTTATCCAATATCAAATTGTTTTATGATTACAGTTTTGTAGTATAGTTTGAGAACTGGTAATACTAGGTCCCCTTTTGCGTTTTATTTTTTTGTTGATTCTCTTGATATTCTAGTACTTTTTAATAAGAATATGTGGTATTTTGAACTAATCGGATATTTTTTTCCATATTAAAATTACCAAGTGATATTTATTGTTGAAGAAAATGAATCAGAGTTTAAATGACTTGCTTAGTGTGACAGAGTTTCATGTGCCTTATCTCATATATGAATTGAGGTCTTCTTGAGTCCAAGTCTTGTACTTTATCTACTATGGCCCTTGGATACCTCTCAGATGAATCTAATCCCTAAAATTACTCTTTCACCTAGAATTCTATTGAATTCTATGTCATATAATTGGAAATGAAAAAGAAGAAGTGAAACTGGAAGTAATGTCAGAGAAATTAAGTTAGAATCACAGTATCGTAGAACTAGAGATTTTGGGTTGAAATGGACATTAGAGCTAATACAGTGTAACTCTCTCCTGATTGGGTTAATTCATTCATTTCTTTATACTTTTAATTTTTTTACTGTACTATTTAGTCTGCATTTCAATCTAAATATTTCTACGGGCATATATTATATTTTCCTCCCACTGGTCCCATAAAACTGTGTAACAAAAAAGAAAATGCTCTGGATAAATAAATATAATCCAGTCAAATCAATCTCTATATAAGCCATATAAAGAAATGGATGTCTCATTCTTCGTGTTAAATCCATTAAATCATTGACATAAGTTAGGTGGTTTATTTCACCTTCAGTCCTCTGGAATGATGGTTTAACAAAGGTTGGTTTTTTTTGTTTGTTTCTCAAAAGCTGTTTTTTCTTTAAAATGTTATTAATATTTTGTAGATAATTTCACTCTGTTTCAGTTCATGGAGGTTTATTCAACTTCCTTTGAAACTGTTTTATATTTTATAAAGCCACTATAATATTCCATGTTATTAATACACCAACATTTGCTTAGTGTTTTCATCATACGTCAGTAAACACTTGGCTTCCAGTTTGGGGCTTATTTTAAAAGATCTTCTATAGATACTGATATTTTCCCTCTTTATTTTACATAAGCATAGGACTAGGAATGGCATAACCAGACATAGTGGAATCACATATTTTAGTAACTTTTAGGGTATAGTTCTAAATTATTTTAAGGAATGTCTGTGCCACTTTGTTGCTACATTAATGATAATAAAGTGTGTCTGTTTTCCCACAGTATCTGTATCATTTATGCTTTTCCATCTTTATAACACTTGAAGGTTGGGTTAGAGGAGGTAGACTCTCATTACTTGATTTTTCTTTCAAATTTTTATTGTTTCGTTGCATTTTTCCCATAGCTGTTTATAGTAGAGCTCTCTTCCTTGGAAAATTGTCTCTACATATGATTTGAGCATGTATTTCTTTGATGAATGTCTCTAGGCCTTGTGGAGTTGAATCAATAATCATATGTTTTTGATATAAAATCTTTATCAGAGAGACATCTTGAAAATATTTTCCCAGTTTGCTGATTTACCTGGTAAATGTAATTATATTTTTGTCAAAAATACATATATATGTATAAACAATTTTGGTCATATATAATAAATAATACATGTATATGTAATTTTGATTATATAGATTACATATTTTAATTAATATATTCATATATTCATTCATAAATTACAAAACGTATTTTCTTCTTTTCTCTTCTAATTTACTTAGGATAACAACTGTTACTTTTAACTATGTAACCTTATGGAGGTTATCTTGCTGTATAAAGGAATATCACATTTTCCAGTTGAGAAAACTGAGACTAAGAGTTGTATTTTTCCGAGTTCATACTTTTAGAAAGTCACACATGAGGGATTCAGACTCAGCTTTTCTAATCACAATTCCAGTACTCTTTCCACTGAGCAAGTCTACTGTGGTTACACCAGTAAATAGTTGTGACATTGTAAAACACTTTATTACTATCATCATTTCATATAGAAAAGGTTTTTTAATGGATAATATGTAAGTTCTAGGTCATGTTACTAGCATTTATGCTTCTCTTGTTTGGTATCACAGTTCATTGACTTGTTTTGAAAATATAAATTGAACAGTTCCTTGGGTTGAGTCAGCACACATATGAAATACTTTGTCAGCCATTCAATTAATGAGCAAACACATAATAAGCACTTACTGTAAGCCAGTTACTATGCCAGGGGATGTGGACAAAATGAGAAGAAACAAAATAACCCCTTATGTTCTATGTTTACCTCTCTTTGAAGAAAGTTTGAAGTGCAAGATAAATAGAAGAAAAATAGAAAGATTTTCATATTCCAGCTTTACTCTTCTATTATTTAAAATTACTTCTCACAGGTTTGCAGTATCCAGAGTCGAAGAGTCTCTCATAAATCAATTAATTTCCTCGAGAGACACCTGGCAGGCTCTAAACCTGACTGAATGCAAGTGAATAAATCTAATCCGGCCTGGAATTGACATGAAGTTGGGGAGATATTGTATCCCTGCAATGTCCTTGCAATTTCCTATATTTAAAATGTTTATAAGCTTAATACCAGATCTATTCAACTGTAGATTATAGGTAAGAGAATGTCCGAGATTGTCCAAAATTAAGCTGTTAGGCATAGGACTTTAGACCAACAGTATTAACTTAGGATCCATTATTTCTTAGTAATACTGTGGAGACAAATAGGTCAAGAGCTTGTGAAGTTAGACACACAAGTATTATCTGTGTCTCAGTTGGTTAATGTTTAATAAAAATCTTTTGTGGTCCATATTGTAAATGCTTTAAAAAGAAGTATCACCTGACCAAAAGTTCGAATTGCTTTATCTGTTATAAAATGAGTTAAAAATAAATTTAAAAAAATAATTAATTTTGTCTGTTCATTTGTATGGATGAGGAGACATAAGAACCATAGGCTCCTAGAACAATGTCTTTCACATTGCCCTCTGATGTTTTTCAAAATTATCATTCCCACAATTTCCTTATGGCAATGTTTACCTCTGAATTTCTAAGGATAATAGATCAGGGGTTTCAGCATAGGAGTGAAAATGCCATAGAATTTGACTAGTGTTTTGTCAATAGGCATACACAAGGGTCACACATATATGAATATGCCGGGTGCAAAGAACAAGACAACTGAGGTGAAATGGGAACTACAGGTGAAGAGGCCTCTACTCCCATTGTGGAACCTCAGAGAATGCAAGAAAAGAGGTAGCTAGTATGAAGAAGTTCAACGGACAGATCATCCCACTTTTGGCCATCATCAAGATAGCAGTAACAAAAGTGTCGGTAGAGGAAAGTTCCAGGAATGGATAAAAATCACAAACAAAGGAATCCATCAAATTGGGGCCGCAGAATGGTAACTGAAAGACAAGGAAAATCCGAATTGTGGAATGTAGAAAACCATCCACCCATGCCAGCCACACCAGAAAGTCACATAGACAGTCACGTAATGCAAGGGCTTACAGATGGCTAAATGGTGGCCATAGGCCATAAATATGAGAAGAATTATCTCAACACCACCAAAACAATATTCTGTGCAGAGCTGGGTCACACACCCATTAAAAGAGATGGTTTTCCTCTCATACAAGCAATCTGTAATGAGTGTTGGGGCCATTGAGGTGAAGTAGCAAGTATCAATAAAATATAGGCAAGCAAGAAAAAGATACATGGGTGTGGTTAGTGTCTGACTACTAAAAATGAGGACGACAATAAGGAGGTTGCCCCCTACGGTGATGACATATATAATATTGAAAACAAAGCACAATATTTTTTGTACCTATGGAATCGTTGAGAGCCCCAAAAGAATAAATTCTGTAACATTCCTTTGGTGTTCCATGTTTGCGAAGGGGCCACTGACAATAGTTACCTGTAGTACAAAAAAACAGAAGTATTATCATCTTGAGGAACATGGTCGGGAGAAATTTCAACATAAATTAAATATGTTTAGACTTCCATTTTGCCTACAATTAGGGATCCCATATATCCAAAGGCTTTCTGTTACAAAGATCAAATTTCAAAGCATCTGCTTACCTATTAACGACCTTGATAACCTCATCTTTTCGAAACTTTCCAATTTCCTTACAATTCTTTCCTTTCCTCGTACTTTGTAAAATGGTGCCATTGAACTCCTTGCTACTTCTCACCCAAGGTAGTCCATCTCCCTATTCATAGTTCTTGGAGTAGCTATTCCCCATGCTTATATTCACCTTCCTCTTCATCTCTTTTATGGGTTCCTTGGCTCCTTTCTAGTCTCAAATAAGTCACACATTCTAATAGAATCTTCTAACAATTTTCCCTGACCTTAATATTTATTAAAGAACGGTTAATGTTTTTTAAAAAATAAAAAAAAAATAAAACATCGATCTCCTCATTGACTTTTTTGACCTCTTTTGCCAATTGATTTGTTTGGTTGGTTGTTGTCCTTTGAAGAGGATCAAAATGACATCACCATTGTAAAGTTAAATTTTGGTGTGTCTGTCTGTGGCTCATCAGACCAATACGAACTCAGAATGCTGTACCACAGGTTGGTAAATAGTCTGTGTGACTATTTGGAGTGGATATTCCAAATTTGCAGGCCCTGTGTATACTTTGTACTGCCTCAATTGTGCTTTGCTCAAAGGGTGCAATACCTTTTCTGATGTGGATATGCCGTCCTGACAAGTCCTATGCCACTGTTTCCCACGTTGCACAGTCAAACAAAAGGTTCTCGAGAGAGACTTTAAGAGTGCCCTTCTATCGTTTCTTCTGGCCTCCATGAGATCACCTATCACATGCAAGTTCTCTACAAAATGGTCTTTTTTGGCAAGTATATATTTGGCATTGAAACAACGCTGCTGGCCCATCAGAGTTGCCCTCTCTGAATCCAACTGATTTAGCCTCTTTTAAAGGTGTCATTTTCTTCAGCATGTTTTTGGGTCTCCTTTCACAAGCTGTTGACTCGCTTTCATGATTTTCTTGAATCTCTCTCATTTCTTTTCCCAAATTTCCCTCCACATTTCCTACTTGATTTTCTTTATTTCTTTTTGTATTTCAAAATTTTTGTTTCCTTTTTAATATACATTTAAAAGCTCTATTTTGAGAAGGGGTCTATTAGCTTGTTCCAATTGCCACAAGGTTCCATGACATTGAGGGAAAATGATTAAGAATCCTAATATACAAGAAATACTTAAAGGAAGAAACACTTTATAACAATACAAGTTGGTTATTTCCCTGAAACTTACAGTCTTAAAGAGTTTTCTACTTTATTTGTATTTATATTTTTTTCATCATGTTAATATAAATTTATTTATTTAACTTTACATTCATTTTCACAAAATTTTGGGTTCCAAATTTTCTCCCCATTTGTCCCCTCCTCCACCCAAATACACCGAGCATTCTAATTTCGCCTGTCACCAATCTGCCCTCTCTTCTATCATCCCTCCCGTCTCTTGTCCCCATCTGCTCTTTTGTCCTGTAGAGTCAGAAAACTTTGTATTCCCCATCATCTGTATTTCTTATTTCCTAGTAACAAGAACAATACTCAGTCGTTGTTCCTAAAACTTTGAGTTCCAACTTCGCCCCATCCCTCCCTCCCACCCATTCCCTGTGGGAAGGCAGGCAACTCAATATAGGTCATACCTACCTAGTTTTGCAAATGACTTCCATAATAGTCGTGTTGGGTAAGACAAACCATATATCCCTCCATCCTATCCGGTCCCCCACTGCTTCTTTTCTCTCTTTTGATCCTGTCCCTTCCCGAGTGTTGACTTCAAGTTGCTCCCTCCTCCCACTGCCCTCCATTCCATCGTCACCCCACCCTGCTTATCTCCTTCTCCCCCACTTTCTTGTATTGTAAGATAGGTTTTCATACCAAAATGAGTGTTCATTTTATTACTTTCTTTAGTCAAATGTTATGAGAGTAAACTTCCTGATTTTTTCTCATCTCTCCTCTTTTTCTCTCTCCACTAAAATGTCTCCTGCTTGCCTCTTCAATGAGAAATAATTTTTCTCATTCCATTTCAACCTCTCT
>CM053775.1:49756896-49780610 GCA_028658325.1 Potorous gilbertii
GAAGCAGTGTAGGTGTCATGTCAAAATGTTCTTTTGTTTGTGTTTTAAGAGAAGCCATCCTGAATGAATGAGCCTTGTCATCTGCAGTAATATAAGTTCCTCCCTATATACATATATTTTCCACTGTTTTCAGTCTTATATTGGTTGATACACTATATATGAGTTTGCTTACCTCAGAATATATTTTGAAGGGAAGCTTTTTGTATATATTTATTGAGACTACTTTCAATGCAGATATAGTTTGGATGCAGTACAGAATTAGGCAAAGAAAATAATTAAAACTTCTGTGCAGACTTGACGATATGATTTCTACACTTTTGGACTCTTAAATCAGTCAGGGATTTGGAAAGACTTCTTGAGAGATGATGGGATTATAGCTGGGATGTGAACAAGATCAATTGCCAATCTTAGCTCAATCAAAACTTTGGGTACAGAATCATTTAAGATTGAAGAGTGGAAAGAGATAGTTTTATCTAAACTTTATAAATGCTTTATTATATTCACCTTCACCATAATGCTCTCCCTTCAAGCAAGGCTTTCATGTGATAGTGTTGTGATATGGAAGGTATCAGATAGTATGAAGATTCATGAGAAACATAAATTTAAGTATGATCCCAAAAAGATATTGCCTGGGTAAGCCTAGTTAAATCATATAAGTTGTAGGTGCCTTAGCAACTTTAAGATGATAAATTTCAGAACAGTGTTCAATCTGCCTTACAAAAGTACTTTTATTTGTGGAAATTCTCTATACAAAATCTGAAAGGCAAAAGAACAAGAAAGCACAAGCAATAAACACAAAAAGGTAACTATATAACATATTATTGAAATAAATCAATATTATATTAATAAATAATTTTCACTTTAAGGAACTATTCTTTTCTTCCTCTTTCTGTTAATATCCTATGCCTGAAAAGTTACTCAGACTATGAAAGGTATCAGTGAGTGACAAGTTTTCTTTTACCCCCGAAAGCATATGTTCATTCACTAGCTTGGGTGGGAACACAGATAGATATAAATTACATCAGGAAGTATCAATGTCTCTCAAAAATGCAGAAGAATTATTTTCAATTAAATTTAATTAAATTATGATTGCAAGTTGTCTTTGCTCAACTTCTTTGCTACTTTTCTGGAGAAACTGTTGGGCCCTCATTTTCTACCTTCTTGTGTGAGAAAATACAGTATTTATTGATAGCCACTTTCCTTTACCCAGAAAAGGAAAAAAAAACTTTTATAACTCACTGAATGTCAAAGTGGTAAGGTTTTTTGAGAAGATCTCGAATGGAAAGATGTATGTGTGTTTGATCTCTCAGTTTTGGTTTATCTCTCTCATTGTATCTGTCTCTGTTCTCTCTCTCTCTCTCTCTCTCTCTCTCTCTCTCTCTCTCTCGCATTCTCTACTACTCTCTGCTGTCTGCCTCTCTCTTTAGTTTTCCCCGTCTTCATTATTATGTCATTCTTCTTCCCTGTCTATCTCTCTATCTCATCTCTTTTTCTCTGTCCCTGTCTCTCCTTTTTTTGTTTCTCTATTTCTCTTTCTCTGACTGTCTCTGCCTGTCTCTTAACACGAAATGGTAAACATGGTAGGCTTGCACTTAAAGGAACTAGATTAAATCTCTGCTTTTCTAAGTTATAATTGGGAGAACTTAGAGAAAATATCACCATTTTGAGATTGAATTTGTCATCTGTAAAGTGAGGGAAGTGGTACAAGATTTTCTCTAAGGCCTTTCTGACCTATATTCCTTCATCCACTTCCCGTTAATTAGTTACAAGTGTTCATTTACTGACCACCTAGCTCATGAGCGCTTTGGCTGAACTCATTTTAGGACATAATATGAAACATGCACTACAGTGAACTAGACTCGGTAGCTCAAGTTCTATGTCTAAAGATATTTGTAGTCACAGTAAACTCTCCCATCAGAATCAATCCCAGGTCTCTGTGTTCTTCTGCATTGTACAGTACCGAAGAAATAGATACAAGGTCCTCACACCAACAGGACGGAAATGTCCATGTCTGTGTTGTGGCTCGAAATTTTGACTGTGAAATTGCTTGTTAGAAACATCTTGGCAGATCTCTCCCCCCTCCCAAAGAAAAAAGCGCAAGTAATCTAAAATTTTATTAACTAACCTTGCATAATACAAGATTATGCAAATGGATGTCAAATTGTTGAGGACCCTGGCAAGTATGAAGTGTATGATGTATGACTCAATATGTTATTTACCTAAGGGACAACCAAAGTGAGAATAGAAGGGAGGGAGATAAATAGAAGTGAACAGAAAGAAACAGAAGGAGGAGAGACCCGTACCTGTAGAAGAATCAGAACATCACAGATATATCCACTATATATGAAAAGAGATTGATAAAGAGTGAGAAACTATGGACTAATGGAGAGGGAGGTGACAACACATTTTTTCATTGTGCTCCACAAATGCAATCCAGTCAAGGTTACTTACTAATACTTCAGCTTCAATTGTCCAAGAGTTTAAAACTATCAGTGCCCTGTGGCAAGCATATGCTTTTTGAGGGAAATAGAAGCCTTAACATTGCTTTCTCAGATTTTTTTTAAAACTTCCCTTCAATATATTATTAAGCCATTCTATTTCTGAGCTCACCTTGACATGAGTTGCATTGATTCGTCTGTAGTTTGTTTTACTTTTTGTCTCATTTCTTCCTTGTGTTAATTGTTAAATGGTGTAGGTACCTGTAATGAATCAGGTACTGCAAATTGATTGTGGGAGGGAGGCAGGCTCAGGAGAAATCTGAAATTTATTTATCTTTATTCTTTAAAAATATTTCCCATCTATTTTTATTTGATATTCAGAAGGCATTTTAAAATCATTTTAGGATATCTTTCATCATATTGACTTTCAACAGCTTAATATTAAATTTTCTCTGAAACATTGGTGTATTTTGTCATATGTCTACTTAATAAGGTAGAATAAATATTTATTTGCTTGTTTCTCTTTACTAAATCAGTGTGTTAACATTAGCTTTGTCATAATTGTCTATAGAGTTAATCAGTTTTGTGATTCAGTTACCATCTTAATGGAGAAACATTAAAAAAAATCTTAGAGTTTTTAAAAATTGTCACAACTTTTGAAGATATATGATGTTTTGTTTTGTTTTAAACTACATGCATAAAGGGATGCTAGTAGCATGGACAAGAAAATGGCTTAGGTACCTAATTTTCAAAGAAATTCTAGGACCTATCTGAAAAAAAATGATCTCAAATTTAAAAGTATTGAATGATCCACTCTAATATTAGACTGCAGATTTAAATAATCTGAGCATAAGCTTTATATGTACCATGATGCTGGTGATAATTTGTGCTATTATATTTTATTTCAGAGGAATTTGAATTCTCCTGGATATTTCAACAGGATTTGAATTACATGGAAAATCACAACAATGTAACAGAATTCATTCTTTTGGGACTGTTCATGAATCAAGATCTCAAAGTGATGTGTTCTGTAACCTTCTTGTTCTGCTATTTTGCAATTTTCTTGGGGAACTTCATCATTTTTATCACCATTACATGTAGCCATCTGATCCAACAACCCATGTACTATTTTCTGTGTCATTTGTCCTTTATGGATCTGTCATATACATCCACCATAGTTCCTCGGCTCATCAGGGACTTAATTGCCAAAGAAAAAATCATGTCCTTCGTTAGCTGTATGACTCAGCTCTTTACTGCTCATTTCCTGGCTACTGTGGAAATGTTCATCTTGGTGTCCATGGCGTTTGATCGCTACGTTGCCATTTGTAAACCCTTACACTACATTATGATAGTGAATCGACAGAGATGTAACACAATGATCCTGATGGCCTGGGGAGTGGCGTTTTGGCATGCCATTGCTCAGATGCTCATGGTAGTCAGGTTGCCATTTTGTGGCCCTAATAAAATAGATCACTATTTTTGTGATGTCAAAGCCTCCTAAAACTTGTCTGTGCAGACACATATATTGCTAACATCTTAGTCATAGCTAATTCTGGTATGGTTGTGTTGACAACTTTTCTTGTCTTGGTGGCATCTTACATTGTCATATTATACAATCTTAGAAAGCACTCATCAGAAAGTAGGCGCAAAGCCCTCTCCACTTGTGGGTATCATGTCATGATTGTTGTTCTGTTCTTTGTGCCCTGTATTTCCACCTATATTCGACCTCCCAGTGCCAGCAAAAATGATAAGGAGTTTTCCATGTTTTATACTGTCATTGGACCCATACTTAATCCTCTCATCTACACACTAAGAAATACAGAGATGAAAAATGCCATGCAGAAGGTGTGGTCTAACCAAATATCATGGACATTTAAATAAAAATATGGGATGCAATTTAATTGTTTTCTTCCTTTATGTCCTTAATGAAGAAATAGATATTGCATCACCAAAGGTACATTAATGAATGTTCTTAAAAAATTATCATGTTTAAAGTGGATAGGGATATATCTTTATCAAATCTTTGTTAAACTATTTGTGTTTGGCACTAGGCTTTTTACAGTTTAGTCACTTCCCAAATAGTATATTGTGGGAAGGAAGAACAGGAAGAATAATCTGTCATTTCTTTCTTCTCTTAAATTACTCATCATTCCAAATCCAGAATATGTTCCTCTTCTAAGAATGGCAAAGAAATGGTCTGTGTATAAGGGCTGGCTCTGTACCAACTGTCAAATAATCATAGATTTTCTTTGACAGTAAAGTATTTCAGCGAAATCCACAAGTATATATGAAGCCCATTCTCTGTGGCAGGCAGAATGCAAAGCATTTTGGATGCAAATACAAGTAAAAAGAAAGGCAGTTCCTTGCCCCCAAGTAACTTATGTTCTAACGATTAAAAACAATATATAAAAAAAGAGTGCTGACAGTTTGGAAAGAGAGAGGATATTGGAGAACTATGTCTATCTAGAGGACGATGGCAGCAAAAGAATCCTAAATGGGAAAAAGAAGAGTCTACTGAGGAGTGATGGAGTGAAAATGACTAGCCTGCATACATTCTTTAAAGAATGTTGAAATAGGAATGGAATAATAAGAAGAAGGGATTATATAAAGCAATACGTATTGTCCAGGATGAAAAGTCAAAAAATGGTGGAGAAATAAAGAAAAAACAGAGAAAAAGGAACAGACTTAGGAGACAAATGGCACTTTCCAAAGTGCTCTTTTTTGCTTTTTCTGATATTTTGAACAAAATAAATTCAAGAGATAGATTCTTCTGTCCCTTTCTGGTTCTCAATGTTATGTAAATTTACCCTTTCAAAATAAATTTCCTACATTATAAAAATATCATTAGAACTTAGGAAGTCCTAATTTTCAAATTACCAATGAATGATCAAAGTCAACAAATATGTTTAGTGGATGCTCGATTTGCAATACTGCATATGGAATCAGAAACACCTGACTTCAAAACCTGTTCCAGATCTTTATCTAACTATGACTGGTCATCATAATCATCATCATCATCATCATCATCATCATCATCATCATCATCGCCATCTTCCTCATCATTACATTTCCTAAGAGATATCAATTCAGGCACTCAAAATATGAGTCTAATTAAATTAACTTATCTGATGAGGTACAAGTTCAGATTACAAACTGTACTATGAGCAATGTTACACATACACACACACAAGCATCTGAAGACAAACCACTGATAGAATGAGAAGTAATACACAGTCATGGTCCACTCTTGTGTCTTTCACATTAGAAATTTGTCTTAAAAATTATTAGTATACAAAGAGAAAAAAATACTTTAAAGATATGCTTCACTTTCTGTCCTTCAATCATTCTTTGTAGAAAATAAGAAGGTATCACATGTAGAAGAAGAACAATAACTACAACATTGCATTTCCCACTTGAACACTGTGGTTATACCTAGACTACCAGAGGCGAAACATGCTCCATGTTCTTCTCACAATATGGTATGACTATTGTTTTCTTCTATTATTCTACTGTGGTACTTTCCCTACTCTCTATAGTAAACAGTAAATTTCTGAGTTCAGGCAATTCTTAACAAAAGGCAGAAAATACATGAGATCTATACGTTCTCCAAGTATTTCTTAATTTCTCCGAGAATATATTGGTTGACTCATTTACATCAACCTCATTTAATCTGGATCAATGACATTGTTCCATCTTTATAGAGTGAAGGGCTTCGAAAATTGTTTAGATTGTCCCTTATTCATTCTATCAAAGATGTCTAAAGTTCTGTGCATACAGAGAATCAAGTGATAGCTCTTCCTTATTTAGGTAAAATCATTCTTTCTTCTACTCATCATTTGTCCACAAGCTTCTGCAATAGAAAATGGAACTAGAAAGAATCTGGAATAAACTGATACATGAATACTCACTGTTCATTTGTGGTCTCATAACAGATTGTAGAACGAAAAACTGTGAGCTAAGTCTAGAAAGGAAAGAGAGTACTGGATTGCATGAGTTCTGAAACATTTTGGAGTTTGAACTTTGCTCAGTAGGTAACAAGGAAATATAGAAGCATTTAAAGGAAAAAGTGATACAAAACATTAAACCATAGGAAGGACCCCTTTGACAACTAATGGCAGATTATAGAAATGAGGCAAGGGAAAATTCTAGAGAACAGACACTTGTTAGGACGATATTACAATAGTCCAAATGTATTGTAAATAGTGCCTCTTCTCTGAGGGTGTCAGGAGCCATAATAGGCAATGAATTCACAAGTATTTCAAAGATAGCATATACATCAGTTAGTTGCATGTGGGAGGGATGAGAGAAAGACCAACAGGTAACACTGAGATTTCAAATATATATGAATCATTTTTATTGATCAATACAAAGTAATAGTAAAGGAAGTCTTTGGGATGAAATAATATACTCTGTTTCAGGCATTTGTACTATGTGATACCAAAAGAATAGCAAAAAGAAAATTCAAAATATGACATTGGAAGTCTGAATCTGTCAAAAAGGAGAGGGAACAAGATTGACAAGCATTTATAAGACTCATCAGTAAAGAAATGAGGATTTGAAAGAAGAGGGAAAACAAACCTTTTGAAAGCCTAGCATTAGGGGAGACAGAAAGCAGAAGGGGATCCAGTATTATAAGCAGATGAAAGTCAAATTTGAGAGCAAGTAGTTGAATATGTCTGAGTATTGAGTGCAGGATTCACTTACTTAGTCAATTAGCATGGATTAACCTCTTATTGTGTATACACATACACACACACACACACACACACACACACACACATATATATATGTCAGGCAATTTATTAAACATTGGGTATGCAAAGAAAGGCCAATGCCCTAAAAGGAAGCTTTCCTTCATCTCAAAAAGTTCATATTTTAATGGGGTCAATATGCAAAATGTGAAAATACATAAAATGATATATAGAGAATCAACTGGGGCTAATCTCAGAGAAAAAGTACTAATATTATGGATAGCTAGGTGAGACTGTTTGCAGAAAGTTGAAATTTAGATGACACTCCAAGAAATCCAGAAAATTTAGGCGACAGAGATGAGAAGGGAGAGAGTTCTAGACATAGGTGACAGAATATATAAATTCTTCGAGTTAGTGGAGGGTTTTCTGTGAAGAATATAAAAAATCAGAGTGTCACTTCATCACAGAGTATTTAGAGTATAGTGTAAGAAGACTAGAAGGTAGGAAGTGTCCAGGTTAGGATGGTCTTTAAAAATCAAACATAACAATTTGTGTTTTTTCTTAAATGTGATAGAGATTGAATTAAAATTTATTGCATAGGGTGGTGACATGTTCAGGGATATGTTTAAGAAAATCAATTTGACAAACAAAAGGACTGAATTGGAATAGAATAATATTTCTCGCAGTGAAGACAACAAAGATGCTTATTTCAATCATGTAGGCACGAGTTGTTGTAATGTCTGAGGAGAGTAGGAGACATATCCAAGAGCATTTGGGCAGGTAAAAATGACAAGATTTAAGGACAAAATAGATATTGGCGTGAACGTGCATGTGGGGAGGGGGGTGGACAGGAAGAAAGTCCAGGATGGAAGCTAGATTCGACTCTAACGATTGAGAGAATATTAATGTCTTTGACAGTAACAAAGAACTTAGGATAAGGTGAGAGTTTAGAGGGAGAAGGTAATGAGCTTAGTTTTGGATTTGTTGAGTTTGGTATGTCTACCGAAAAATCAGTTTGAGATATTGGATAAACAACTGCGGATGTGATACTAGAAGTTAAAAGAAAGCTTAGTTCAGGGGAAAAGATGTTATCTTAGTAGAAACCATATTAGGTGGTGATATCAGTCAAGTGAAATAGTGAAGTGAGGAGATGAGAAATGATGAGCATTTAGAATAGAAAGACAAGTCAGTTCCAAGTTGGGGGGTCTTTGGATGTCAAATAGACAATTTTGTATTATGTTTTATCATATTTTTAAAAACGATAGAAAATCAACCTAATTTTGTTTTTGTCTTTTTTTGTTTTTTTTGTTTTTGGTTTTGTTTTTTTGTCGGAAGAAAACATACTCAGAATTATTCAATTAGACTAGTGCCTTGGTAAATGGTTGAGGGGTGGATTAGAGGGGAAGAGTGTATCCAAAGAGGTCTATTTTTAGATTATTATAGAATTTCAGGGAGGAAATGATAAGGATCTCTATTTAGGTGTCTATGATATGGCTACCAAAAAGTGTACTGTTGAAAGTGATATATAGGAGATAGAATTGACAAGATTTGGCAAATTATCAGATGGGGAAGATTAGAAAGAACAAAGAAACAAAAGACATTAGGAAAATGATTTTTTGAATAGGAAAATTCACAAACAGCAATAATTTAAGGCAAAATTATTAATTTTGTAGGCCATTTCGAGTTTGAGATGCCTTTGAGGCATATACATGGAGTTATCTAGCACGTCGTTTAAAAATGTGGAACTTGAGATAATCAAAGTTGTGGGGTAAATATGTACATATGGAAGGGTATTTCATCAAGGTGATAGTTCTATCTATCATGATAGATGAAATTAGCAAGTTTCTAATTGTAGATAAGTAAAGGGAAGTTGCTCAAAAGAGGGATCATGGTAATTTCCACTCAGAGAGATCAGGACAATGATGATGAGCTTCTCAAGCAAATGTAGGTGGATCTGGTCAATTGGCAGGCAGAGAATCATAGTCTATTTTCCACAGCAGCATACTGTTGGGAGGTGGAGAGGGAGAAACAGAGACGAAGACATGCAGAGACAGAGAGAGACAGAGAGAGAGAAACACACAGAGAGAAACAGAGAGAGAGACAGAGAGAGACAGAGAGGAGGGAGACAGAAAGAGAGAGGAAGGAGACAGAGAGAGGGAAAGAAGGAGGAGGAGGAAAGCTTGAAAGGGGGAACAGGAAGAGTGGGGATATAGGGAGAATGTATAGAAGGATAAAGTAATAGTAGATTCTACAGAGAAGTCCATAAATTTTCCTAAGTGTCACATATATTTCTGGGATGCACTGAGGTATTGGAGACACTAAGTTTGTGTATTTTCAATATCCAGTCAACACCTATCATTTAACAGACACAATGATATGTAGTCCTCATGATTTGCTACACAGAAGAAAGAAGTGGAAAGGCAACTGGATACCAAAGTACAATTTTGGCTTGTGGTATATGTGTTAGTGAAGCAGCATAATCATCATTGAAAAGTAACAGACTAAGTAAACTTTTCCTCTTGTTGGTCATGGTCGATTTTTCAGAATGCTTTGAAGGGTTTGGGAGTCCATCTCCCTGGACTCTAATATGCCTTTAAATTCAAGTAATACTCAGTAAGTTTTTCCTGGAAAGTTTTTTGATTTAAAAGTTTAGGGAGGAGAGAGTGACTTTGAAAGACTGATTGATAATTTTTATGGACTCTGGTCCAGACGAAGAGGAACTATCTACAGAACATCAGTCCTTCTTATCATCCTAATGAGTTACAGTCATTATGAAAAACACAGCTTCCTCTCAGTTGAGATAAAGCCTTTTGGAGATCCTTTTAGCCATTGTGTTGTCCCACACAGAACGATGTTTGCCAACAATGTTTCCTCAGGTATCAGTCCAGGTTTCAGGTGCTATGTTTGGATTCTTGTAATATGGCTATTATTTGTTATTAGTATTCATTTGTTTTGTTTTCTTTGTATTTATTTTCACTGCCTGGAGTCCTGGATTTTCCCTGGGGTAGGGATTATTTAAACCTGTTGTTGTGTCCTACACAGCATTTGTCTGTCTTGAAAATCTTGTGGACACCTATGAATAATGTTGCTAAATGCATAAAATACAATTCATGTTATTACAAAGGGAATCAACTGTAGTATAAAAAAGATATACTTTTTTTCCCCATCCAACATTGCAGACACCCTAAAACTATCTGTGGTTTCCAGGTTAAATTCGCTTCCTATACATAGAATCATTCTCCTAGTTTCTGAAGTCTCTATTATTTTTATGTATATGTTTGTGTATATTTATATACATTTCTCTAAAATCATCATCTTTATAGACTAAGTAATCAAAATCCTGTAATTGTTTTGGGAGAGGTCTGCACCAACTCATAAGCGTAGAAACATATTAAATGGGCCACTTCAATACAACCACAGGGTCAATTCTCTATACAGTCTTCCTCCTCAAAATTCTTTTCCTCTACCTCCCACACATAATTCTTGCCATTGATACCTTCCTCACTTCCGTGGCCTTACGCATGGGGACAAAAGCGAGTGAAAAAAAATATGAATTAAAGGGTTGCTATGAAGAAAGGTGCCATCTAAAGGTCTTATATGTTACAGAACCATGGTTAATTATTTTTCAGGCATCAGTTTCTTCCTCTCGAAAACATTTTTGAGGCAGGAAAGGAGGCATGTAGGTGGACATAGTTTCACTTGTGTTATTGGTCCTTACAGTGGTACAGTGCTTAATGTATTTCAAAATGCATTGTCAAATATCGTCTAGTCTATTACCAGGAGCCTGTAACGTGTCAGGTATCTATTATAATTCCCTTTTTGTGAGTAATGAGGCTCAGAGATATTTAGCCATGTGCTAAATCAAGCTGCAAGCTATACGGTAGCATACATTAGATGCCATCCCGTCACAGACTTTTCCCACTAGGACAACCTTCTGTCAGTCACTGGAACTAGGGGGAGAAATGGATTCATCATTATGGCTTTACAAGAAATCTCATAGTTTAAAGAGGATTATTCTTTGTTTTAATTAAAAATGACTAAGCATGTAAATGGGAAAATCTGGCAAATCCTCTCAACTCCATTTTTATTTACTCCTGACATATTTATTCTCTTGGAAAAATAATGTTATATTGCACATCGTATGTAAATGTTTCTTTTTGTGCAAGAGAAAAGAAGGAAGGAATTAAGGAAGAAGACAATGAAAGAAAGAAGGAAAGGGAGAGAATGAAAGAGAAAGAAAGAAAAAGTAGGAAGAAAAAAGAACATGAAGAAAGGAATGAATGAAGAACACAGAAAGATAGCGCACAGAACTAGCATTCCAAATCATGCCTTTCAACTGCAAAAGCATTACTTTTCGTGTTGTATCCCACTGATAGCTTTTAAAATATTCTAACAGGAGACAACAGTATCGATCTTAATTTCTTTCCCTTAGAATTTTGAAAAATCTATTGACAGGAAGTCATTGAATTTGAATCCAGACCATCTAGTTTTGAAGACCAGCTCATCTGCTTAATAGGTACGACAATCAGCAAATCTCTTCACTGTGTGATACTCAGTTTTTTTGATGAAATCTGTTTTCTTCCAACTGAAAATTTCAACATATGATTTATCATGCAATAGATTACAGTCAGATCTCTTAAAAAAATATGAGATATACAGGGGAGAAATATGTAAAATCCTTCAGGTATTTATTCTTTTGTATTCCACTTTGGAAAATTCAGGAATGCAGTGTTTCTGCCTACCTCCAATCTGTTAGACACCAAAGCACAGGATACACACTGTTGATGGAAATGTAACCTAAGAAACACCACACTACGTTCCAGTTGAATTTTCTTAAGTTACTTGGAAGAGGATTGAAATTCTTGAAAGGAATTGAGTAGAAAATGTGTTGATCATTCACTCTAAATGGCAGCAGATGTTCACAGAGTTATCCTCTCTTATCTATAAATAGATCATGTCTCCAAATAGGATGGATTTTGAATTAACTTGAACTCAATAACAAATTTTGATGACAAACCAGTTCTCTTAGCTCCATAAGATAACCTGGTAACTCCTGTATCTCTCCAAGTACAATCACAGCACTCAGTCCACAATAAACAATTCCTCCAACAATCCACATATCTTTATTAAATTCCTACCATATGAAAAATATAACATGATAAGCTTGAGGAAGGCAAAATGCCTAACAGAAAAAAACTGCATCTAGAGGGCAGCTAGGTGGCCCAGTGCATAGAACACCTGCCCTGGACTCAAGACGACATAAGTTCAAATCTGGGCACAGACACTTAACATTTACTAGCTGTGTGAGTTTGGGCAAGTTACTTAATCTCAGTTGCCTTTCCTCCCCCCCTCCATTTTTTTAATCTCTGATATATGTGTCCCACATCTGATAGAGACAGTTTTAGGAACAATTCCCTAGTCCCCCCCTCATTCTGACTGGGGTGTGACTCAGTTCTTTACTTCTCGCTTACTGGGAGGTGCTGAGTTGTTGGACCTGGTTTCTTTGGTCTTTATTGGCATGCCACTATGTGGAAAGCTTTAAATTCCATGATGTATGTCAACAGATAATGATGTGACACGCTCATCTTGCTTGCCAGAATGGTGACATTTTGGAACTCTGTCCATCTAGTTATGACCCTAAGGTTAATTTTTTGTGGCCTTGATCAAATATTTCACTATATGTGTGTCTCAAAAGTCCCATTACAACTCGCCTGCACAGTCATGTACACTGGTGTAATTTAGCATCTGGAATAATGAGCAAAGTTCTGGTTTCACATATGTAAAATGACCCTTATAAGATAATACAATGCCCAGGAGAGGGCAAAGAGTGTGGTGGTAAACATCAATATTATGCCTTATGAGTATCCATTGAAATCAATAGAAATATTCAATCATCAAAAAAAAGAAGGCATCACATCACAACATTTTCAGTTTCATGAAGGAATTACTGAGGAAGAAGAATTATTCTCAGTCTATAGGATGGAGTGAGACGTCATTTAAGTTGCAAAGAGGCAGATTTATTTTCAGTACGAGGACAAATAATTCCTAAATATTGTTGAAAAGGGGAATAAAATCTGTTGCATTGCATTTGGTTCGGTACTTGAGAATAATAGGAGATATATAAACAGGCTTCAGAGTCCAGGACGTAGAAAATATTTAATGCTTGGGTTAGCAGGGTTAATTGATTGGAGTAGGGAATCAACTATGAGGTAGAAGTAGGTGGTAAGATGGTAGATGGAAAATGTAGTGGACCAAATCAAGCTTATCTTTTGCCTAGGGTGCTCTTTACTTAGTGTAAAGACAGTTTCATCATTGCTTTCTGAGAACGTTGTAAAGCACTTCTAGAAAATCCGTTTTTACTCATATTATCTAGCCAATACATAGTTTGGTTTACGTTGCTTTTCTGTTGTATGTGCACGTGTTTGTGTGTGTTTCCCCTAGTGTCGTGACGTGACTATTGTTTGATGCTTTACAAGACAGAAATGAAATAATTTAACTTATTCTAATGGATTAATTAAGCGTGTGGGATGGGAAATAGCCTGCAAATCTACTGCTTTTGATGACTGCTTTTGATCTCTCTCTCTCTGTCTCTCTGTCTCTGGTCTCTGTTTCTCTCATTATATATATGTAATATGTTATTCCCTGAATTGAAATCGCTTATCGTTGATCAATTCGTTTAAAATGTTTAAAATATTTGAACATGTATAAAAATGAGATCAAATTTAAGAACACAGTTTAAATTGTAGTAATGATGTGGACTTTCGTTTTAAATTCAAAAAATTATTCAGTCATAGATGGTGGAGCAGAAAGATTCATATATACTAGCTCCAAACTCACAGCCCATGGATTTCCTGTAAAAAGAACTCCCAACAAATTCTGGAGCAGTGGAAGCCACACAGCAACAGAGTGAAGGAGATTTCCATTCCAGAGAGCCCTGAAAAACTGATCCCAAAGTTCCATCGCGAACCAGACCCGAGGGGAGCCTAGCCCTTCCCTGGCCACGTGGCCCCAAGAGGAGGAGATGCCAGCAGGCCTCCCGGGACAGAATCTCCAGCGGCCGCGAAGGTCCCTCCACCCACAGGCGCACAGGTCAGTGAGAGAGACTTCTAGGTTGGCTGACAGGGGAGCAGGGTGTCTCCATAACTCAGGCCACCCCCGGGGGGCATCAGTAAAGGTAGCAGGCGGCTAGAGGATCCCAGAGTAGGCCAGACCACAGATCCATTACTGAAGGTCTCCACATAAACATCCTGAGGTAACTGAGCCTGGGATGCTGACCTGCCTCCACCCGAGCACCAGAACTTAAGCTCACATTGAATAGCAGCCAGGCCTGCTGCTGAAATCCCTGAGGCTGGGGAGCAGCATTTGAATCTCAGACCCCAAGCACTAGCTGGGCGGATCTGGGCCAGGGTGGAGAGGAATCTCAGAAGTCAAGTAACTGGTTGGGAAAATGCACAGGAAAGGAATAAAAAAGACCTCAGAAGGGTAGGTTTTGGAGACCAGATGATTCCGCCCTTCCTCTCTGATGAGGAAAAAAACTGCTTACCATCAGGTAAAGACATAACAGTCAAAGCCTCTGTATCTCAAACATCTGAAATAGATATCCAATGGGCACAGGCCATGGAAGACCTCAAAAAGCACATTGAAAATGAAATTAGACAGGTGGAGGAAAAACTGGGAAGAGAAATGAGAGAGATGTAAGAAAAGCATGAAAAACGGGTCAATATCTTGATAAAGGAGACCCCAAAAAATGCTGAAGAAAATAACACCTTGAAAATAGGCTAACTCAGGTGGCAAAAGAGGTTCAAAAAACCAATGAGGAGAAGAATGCTTTCAAAAGCAGAATTAGCCAAGTGGAAAAAGAGGTTCAAAAGCTTATTGAAGAAAATAGTTCCCTCAAAATTAGAATGGAATAGATGGAGGCTAAGGACTTTCTGAGAAACCAAGAAACCACAAAACAAAACCAAAGAAATGAAAACATAGAAGAGACTGTGAAATATCTCATTGGAAAAACAACTGACCTGGAAAACTGATGCAGTAGAGACAATTTAACAATTATGGGACTACCTGAAAGTCATGATCGGAAAAAGAACCTAGAAATCATCTTTCATGAAATTATCAAGGAAAACTGCCGTGATATTCTAGAAGCAGAGGACAAAATAAGTATTCAAGGAATTCACGGATCACCGGCTGAACGAGATCCAAAAAGAGAAACTCCTAGGAACATTGTTGCCAAATTACAGAGTTCCCTGGGCAAGGAGAAAATGCTGCAAGCAGCTATAAAGAAACAATTCCAGTATCATGGAAATACAATCAGGATAACACAAGATCTAGCAGCTTCTACATTAAGGGATCAAAGGACGTGGAATAGGATATTCCAGAAGTCAAAGGAACTGGGACTAAAACCAAGAATCAGTTACAAAGCAAAACTGAATATAATACTTCAGGGGAAAATATGGTCTTTCAATGAAATAGAAGACTTTCCAGCATTCTTGATCAAAAGACTAGAGTTGTAAAGAAATTTATCTTTCAAACACCAGAATGAGAAGACTTATGAAAATGGAAACACCAGAGAAGTCATAAGGGACTTACCAAAGTTGAACTGTTTACATTCCTACATGGAAAGGCAATATTTCTAACTCTTGAAACTTTTCAGTATCTGTTTAGTTGGTGGGATGACACACACACATACACACATACGTACACACACACAGGCACACACACATGTACATGCATGCATGTACACACACATACACACGTGCACTCACACACAGAGGCAGAGAGCACAGAGTGAATTGAATAGAATGGGATCATATCTTAAAAGAAATCAAGGAAAACGGTGAGAGAGAAATGTAGTGGGAGGAGAGAAGGTCAAATGGAGTGGGGTAAATTATTTCTCATAGAAGAGGCAAGCAGGAGACTTTTTAGTGGAGGGAAAAAGAGAAGAGCTGAGAAAAAAAAACATGAAGTGTACTCTCATCACATTCCACTAAAGGAAGGATTAAAATGCACACGAACTTTGGTAGGAAAACCTATCTTATAACACAGGAAAATGGGAGAGAAGGAGATAAGCAGGGTCGGGGGCATGATGGAAGGGAGGGCAATGGGAGGAGGGAGCAACTTGAAGTCAACACTTGGGGAGGGACAGGATCAAAAGAGAGAACAGAACCATAGGGGGCAGGATAGGATGGATGGAAATATAGTCTTACACAGCACGACTATTATGGAAGTCATTTGCAAAACTACAGAGATATGGCCTATATGGAATTGTCTGCCTTCCCAAAGAGAATGGGTGGGGAGGGAGGGATGGGCAGAAGTTGGAACTCAAAGTTTTAGCAACAATTGTCGGGTATTGTTCTTGCTACTAGGAAATAAGAAATAGAGGTAATGGGGAATAGAAAGTTATCTGGCCCTACAGGACAAAAGAGAAGATGGGGACAAGAGAAGGGAGGGGTGGTAGAAGAGAGGGCAGATTGGTGACAGGGGAAATTAGAATGCTGGGTGTATTGGGGTCGGGGAAGGGGACAAATGGGGAGAAAATATGGAACCCAAAATTTTGTGAAAATGAATGTAAAAATTTAAATA
The DNA here is from genome assembly GCA_028658325.1 of Potorous gilbertii. Taxonomy (NCBI): domain Eukaryota; kingdom Metazoa; phylum Chordata; class Mammalia; order Diprotodontia; family Potoroidae; genus Potorous; species Potorous gilbertii. The sequence continues at coordinate 49,773,608 of CM053775.1, forward strand.
AATAAATTTATGTTAAAAACGTAATTTAAAAAATTATTCAGTCGTCGCTAGCCAGACTTTATCATGACATCTATATTTTCAGGTTAATTTAACTTCTGGAATGAAAAAATGGAGAAAAGGTGTTTCTTCGTTTTCCTAGTCTGTTATTTATCAATCTTCCTGGGGAATTTCATTATCTTCATCACCGTCATATTCAGCTATCTGATGAAGCAATTATTAAATACATTTTCACCATAGTCATTTTGCATAGAAGAATTAACATGAATAGGAGAAATCATACAACAAACCTAAAGAGAATACAGAAGTAAATGACTTCCTACATTCTGTGATTGAATTCCATAATTGTTTCTCTGGATGTGGAAGGTATTTTGCCTCAAAAGATAATTGGGAATATTTTAAGTACTTGCATTGCATTGAAGTCCTATGTCTACCTGAAAAAGTCCTCTCACACTGTGGTTTGTGCTGCATACAAAGTTCTGGTTCTCCTGCTTTCTCTCAGCATCAGATCATGTAAGTCTTTCCAGGCCCCTCTGACGTCTTCCTCTTCATCATTTGTTAGAGCATAATTGTTTTCCATTTCACTCATATGCCATAACTTATTCCACCATTCCCCAATGTATAAGCCTCCCCTTGATTTCCAGTTTTTACCCACCACAAAGAGGGCTGCTATAAATATTTTTGCACATGTGGGACCCTTTCTAATTTTTAGTTTTTTTCATTTAAATGTGTAGAAAAGAAGCCAAATAGTAGGATTAAAATTGTATCCATAATTAGCTAATGAAACTTCCATTCAAAAACGTCTATAAACTCAATACATTTACTGGTTGGTCACATTTGATTGAATTCCAGGTGAATTAAAATTCTTCTAGAAAACTGCCCACTACTTGAAATACATGGAAAATGAGAACAATGTCACAGAATTTGTTTTCTTGGACTGTTCAAGAAGCCAGAAGGTAAGGTGATATGTTTTATAATCTTTTTGTTCTGTTATTTTGCCATTTTTTTGGGAACATTATTATCTTCATCACTATTTTATGCAGTCATTTAATCCAACAATCTATGTACTATTTTCTCTGTCATTTATCTTACATGAATCGTGCTTATACTTCCACCGTGGTTCCCAGGTTACTCGGGGACTTAATTGCCAAGCAAAAATCCATCTGCTATAACAGCCCTATGACTCAACTCTTTACCACCCATTTTCTTTCAGGTGTTTAGATATTCATTCTGGTGTCTATGGCCTTTGATCCTTATGTTGCTATTTGTAAACCATTGCATTACATGATAATTGGGAATAGGTAGAGATGTAACATGATGTTCTTGATGGCCTGGTTAGTCACCGTTTGGCATGCCATTGCCCAGATGATGTGAAAGCCTTCTTAAAACTTGTCTGCACTGACACACGTATCCCAAACATGAATGAAAGTTGACCATCTGATCCTGCTTGGAATTGATATGAATTTGGGGAAATATTTTATCCCTGCAGTGTCCCTCCTCTTGGTGGCAATTTCTTATAGTGAAAATGTTTGTAAGTTTAATACCAGATCTATTCAATTTTCGATTACTGGTAGGGGAATATCCGAGATTAAGTGTAATATTAAGCTATTAGGCATAGGACTTTAGACCAACAACAATAAGTCAGGGTCCTTAAATTCTTAGTAATACTGTGGAGATAATTATGTCAAGAGCTTGTGAAGTTAGCAACATGATATTATTTGTGTCTCAGTTGGCCAATGTTTAAAAACAATTCTTTTGTAGCCCATATTGTAAATGCTTTAAAAAGAAGCATCACCTTACCAAAAGTTTGAATTGTTTTATTTGTTATAAGCTGTGTTAAAAGTGAAAAAAAAATTAAAGAAAGAAATTTTTAAAAAATCTAAAGCTATAAAAAAGAGAGAAACCATAAGAACCAAATAACGTCAGTAGAGAGAATTGGGGACAATAACCGAAAGTAATACAAGAAAATTATTTTTTAAAGAGAATGAAAAACTTGGTAAAAGAGGCATATAAAATGTGCTCCAAAATAACCACTTGAAAATAAAAATCAACCAAGTAGTGAAAATGATACAAATGTTAATTGAAGAAAATAGCTCGTTAAACATTAATACTGATCAAATGAAAACTAATGACTCTGTCAGACATCAAGAAACAATAAAATAAAATCAAACTGGTGACAAAATTGGATAAAATGCAAAATATCTCAAAAAATTGACTTTAAATTTTTACCTTATGTGCAAGAAGGCAGAGCAAAGATGTTAGAGTAACTGCATGGACTTGCTAATGCTCTCCCCATGAACCCAACCAAATAACTCTGAAAATGACTCTAAGGAGATGCAGAACAAAGTGAATTACGGAGTGAAGCAAATCTCCTGCCCAAGATATCCTGGAATATCTCAGGGTAGTGTTTATCGCACCATGCAGAAAACAGAGCACAGTATAGTATTGATCATGCTGAGGAAGATGGGACCTGATCAGGCCTTGGAGTAAATAAAATCTGAGACTTTAGTGGCAGTTTTCAGACTTCATGATCCCCCAAAATACGAGGAAAAATTTGCAGCAACTTTTTTGGAGCTCTTGGCACACACATTGTGGGGTGACTGATGGAGTCACAGTGCGCTCCCACCCCCACCTCCCTGAAAGCAGGGAACTTCCTTGAGAAAGAGCTCAAAAGTCAAGTAAATACCTTGGAAAATATGCAAAAATTGGAAAAAGAATCAAACTATAGAATCTTACTTTGGCAACAAGGAGCAACAAAGTATACAAACAGAGGACAACAAAGTCAAAACTCATACACCAAAAGCCTCCAGGAAAATTAGAAACTGGTGTCCGAATACGGAAGAACTCAAAAAGGATTTTGAAGATCAAGTAAAATAAGGAGAGGAAAAATTGCAAAGACAAATGAGAGTGATGCAGGAAAATCATGAAAAATGAGTCAATTGCTTGCTAAAGGAGACCCTGAAACTGGTCAATAAAATAACACTTTAAAAAGTAGAATAACCCAACTGGTAAAAGAGATTGAAAAATCCAATGAGGAGATGAGTGCTCTGAAAATAAGAACTGGACTGATGAAAAATGAGGTCCAACAACTCATTGAAGAAAATAATTCCTTAAAAATTAGAAGGTAGCCGATGGAAAGTAATGACTCCATGAAAAATCGAGAAACTATAAAACAAAGTCAAAGGAATGAAAAAATAGCAGACAATGTGAAATATCACCTTTGAAAAGCAATTGACTTGGAATATAGATGCAAGAGAGACAATTCAAAAATTATGGGATTAACTGAAAGCCATAATCAAGAAAAGAACCTAGACATCATACTTCAAGAAATTTTCAAGGGAAACTACCCTGATATTGTAGAATCAGAGGGGAAAGTAGACAGTGGAAGAATCTCCTTGTTACCTTCTGAAAGAAACCCCCAAAAGAAATCTACTTGGCATATTGTAACCAAATTACAAAGCTCCCAGATGAAGGAGAATATACTGCAAGCATCCAGAAGGAAAGAATTCGAGGATTACTCCAGATCCAGCAGCTTCTACATTAAAGGATTGCAGGGCTTGGAGTATGATGTTCCAGAAATCAAAGGAGCTAGAATTAAAATCAAGAATCACCTACCCAGCAAAATTGAGTATAATATTTCAGGAGGAAAATGTAATTTCAATGACATAGAGGACGTCCATGCATTCTTGTTGAAAAGATCGGATCTGAATAGAAAATTTGACTTTAAATCCCAGGAATCAAGAGAAGCATGAAAAACTAAATGGGAAAGACAAATCATAATGAACCTACTAAAGTTGAACTTTTTACATTCCTGCATGGAAAGATGATATTTCTCACTTTTGAGACATTCTTTGAGCCGAGTTGAGGGAGTGAGAGCAAGTACACACATATTCTCTTAGACAATCTCCTTCAGATACCTCTCAAAATAGAATTTGAAAAAAAAATGAGAGTGGAAAAATCCACTAGAAGACAGAGTACAACAGAGTTCTAGCCCAGGATATCCTGACAGGTTGACAGGAAGGGTCTGTTTCACATAGCTAGAGGAGCGCACAACGCCCAGAATGTACGAACACAGACCCCACTACAGCAAAGCAATGAAGAAATCCCTGGGTGGTCTGAAAGAGAAGCAGAACTACGGATTCACCAACATATCTGTCCAGGACAGGAGTCTAGTGGAGCTGACCAAGACAGATAAAAACCAAGAGAATATTTCCCCAAGAAAACTCCTGGAACAGTGGGATCATTGGAAGGGGTAAACAGTCTCTTGGCCTGTGAGGGTAGGAAAATCACAAAAGGGGTTCCTCCTGCTTTAGTTGAAGGAGACCAGTGTCCTTCAGACAACCCATGACAGAGAAGTGCGGGGATATCCTCAGCCCCAACAGGGTGGAGCCCTTAATTGACAACACCAGGAAACCAGGCATGCCTCAGTACAGCTAGGGAAATTGAGAAGACAGTAATGCAGACAAGGTTCACCAGCTACTGAGCTTGCCTATGCTCTAGCTCAGGAGAGGGGCCTTCTTCAAGCAAGCCACCCATCGCCCACACTTAATGCAGCAGACTCCAGGGAAACTCAGAAGGACTTTATCTTGCCTGTGCTTTGGCACACCAGTCAGTTCAGTACCAGGTAAGCTGCAGCATTTTAGCTTGTAGATGAATGTACCAGAGCCCACAATACAGAAAGCCTCAAGTTCTAAGCAGAAGAACTGGGGGACACAACTCTCAGTGCCCCAGAAGCAGACATCCATTTTTAAGGCCAGAAAAAGGGTGATTATAGTGTGCAAGAAGCAAACCATCAAAGAAAAGACTATATAAGCTTTCTATGGGAACAAAGACCAAAATATGAATTCCAAAAAGGTCAGGTTTGAAAGTTCAAAAGGGAATATCAACTCATCACTAGCCCAAAGAGTGTTCATTGAAGAGTTCAATAAGTAATTTAATGGTCAAATTAGAGACGTATAAGAAAAAATGACCAATGATTTAAATATATATGTATATGAATAAAGAAATCATGGAAGAACTTAAATAGGAAATTGTACACATGGAAAATAAAGGAAAAAGCCTAATCGTAAAAAATGAAATAATGGAAAAGGAAGTACAAAAACTAACTAGAGAAAATAACTCCTTGAAAGGAACAATTGGACAGATGGAAAAGAAGATGCAAAAGTTACCTGAAGAAAATGATTACATTGAATTGGTTATAGGTTGTGCCTACAAATCTTCCTATGTCTTCAAGAACTTTTATGCAACACAAATTATCGTTTGAGAATTAAGTGAGAATTTACACACAGATGTTTTATAAACTATGAAATGGCCAGTATATATTAAATCATTACACCTGTTCAAAGAATCGTGCTAGTTATTCTCACTTTAAGAGAGTGCCAATTTTGAATGAGCAGTTACAAATGGCTACAAAACCAAAAGTTCCAACCTCACAATTTACAAAGTCTTTCACCAAGAATTTTAACAAAAGGCAAACCATGCCGTATTTTTATGGTATTTTTTTGTATTTCTCTGTCCTCTCCATGGAGGGAACAGAGATACATATTTTGGAAATAATTAATGACCATAAAACATTTACTGCACACACAGTGTAGGAAAATCACACCTAACTGCCACCCCATGAGTGCAGCGAACAAACACACACACACACACTCACACACACACACACGCACATACAAACTTACATACCAACACATAATTATGTGTTTCAAAGAGGTGGAGGGGGATAGATAAATATCAATATAATTAAATAGCTTGGGAAAAATAAAAAAAGAAAGCAGAAAACAAATATGTGTTCTGGAGATTTCCTACAAGGACTGTCAGATACTAGGTAAGTGAACAAGACAGGTACTAGATAAAAGAGCAAAACTGTTAGACTTCTAACGAAAGCTGGAAATAGGCTTGAATCTAAATTGTACTTTTGGGAACTTATAGTTATGGGGACTCCAGGCAATAAATTAAATTCTTAAATCATGACTTTCTCAGTCAGCAGAAGATAGTGGAAACAAGTCTAAATTTGGCTAAAAAAAGACCTGTGGGGAGGATTACAAAATGGAAGTCCTTGGTTGGAGGAGGAACCAGGGTACCGGATGAGGAGCCCCCAGACTTAAAAAATCCAGGAGTTATTTTCTTGGGAGAGGAGCCAAGTCGGCGGAGTAGAAAATTTCACATATGCTAGATCTGGACCCACAACCCATAAATTACCTGTAGCAAGGAACTCCCAACAACTTCTGGAGCAGTGGAAGCCACGCAATGGCGGAGTGGAGGAGATTTCTGTTCCAGAGAGCCCTGAAGAACAGGCATGAAGGGTCCGTAGTGCACTGGACCCAGAGCAGAGCCAAGTTCTGCTTTGGCTGTGAGGCCCTGAGAGGAGCAGATCTGAGCAGGCTTGAGGGACAGAATATCTGGCAGCCTAGAAGGTCGCTCCACCCACAGGCGGTACAGGTCAGTGAGAGAGCCTTCTGGGCTGGCTGAGAGGGGAGCTGGTGTCTCCATAACTCAGGCTCCCTCGGGAGGCAGCAGTGGCGGGAAGCAGTGGAGAGGAGCTCCCAAAACACACAGGACTACGGGTCTATGACTGAAGGTCACCGAATAAACCCCCTGAGAGAAATGAGCCTGGGAGGTAGTCCTGCCCCGACACGAGCACGAGAACTTAAGCTCACATTGATTAGCAGCCAGACCCACCGCGGAAAGCCCTGAGGCTGGGGAGCAGCATTTGAATCTCAGACCCCAAGCACTACCTGGACAGATCTAGGAGAGGGTGGAGGGGAATCTCAGAAGTCAAGGAACTGGCTGGGAAAATGCCCAGAAAATGGAAAAAAAATAAGATCATAGAAGGTTACTTTCTTGGTGACCAGATGTTTCCTGCTTTCCTTTCTGATGAGGAAGGACAATGGTTACCCAGCAGGAAAAGACATAGAAGTCAGGGCCTCTGTATCCCAAACATCTGAAATATAAATCCAATGGGCTCACGCCATGGAAGAGCTCAAAAAGGATTTTGAAAAGC
>CM053775.1:49781110-49810312 GCA_028658325.1 Potorous gilbertii
AACAGTTTTCCTATATTGAAAAACAAGTATTATTTTCCGAGAATACCTTTTTATGCCTCTCTTGATACTTGTATTTCAAGTTAAATTTACTATGGAGCTCTGGGCTTTTCATCAGGAATGTCTGGAAATCCCCTAATTCACTATATGTCCATCTCCTTCCCTAAAATATTACGCTCAATTTTCCTGGGTGCTTGATCCTTGGTTATAAGTCAAGTTCCTTTGTTTTACAAAATAAAGTCCTTCTGATCTTTCGGTGTAGAAGCTGGAAAGTCCTGTGTGATACTGACTGTATTTTCTTGATATTTTGATCGTTTAATTCTGGATGCTAGCAGTATTTTCTCGTTTACTTCATAGTTTCAGTATTTGGCAACAATATTCCTTGGTATATTCCGTTTAGGATTTCTTTCAGGTCGTGGCCACTGGTTTATTTAAATGACTACTTTGCCTTCTGGATCTAGGACCTCTGGGGAGTTTTCCTGGATCATCTCTTGGAAGATATTATCCAAACTCTTTTTTAACATGACTTTCCAGGACACCATTAATTATTGGATTTTTTTCTCCTTCGTCTGTTATCCAGGTCAGTTTTTTTCCCAATAAGATATTTTGCATTTTCTTCCATTTTTTTCATTCTTAAATTCTGTTTGACTGGTTCTTGATGTATCAAAGGGTCATTAGCATCTACTGCATAACTCTAATTTTTAATAGATTCTTTACTTCAGTTAACTTTTGCGTCTCCTTTTCCATTTGTCCAATTATTTTGGTTAAGTTCTGTATATCTTCGTCCATTTGTCCAATTTCCTTTTTAAATTCTTTTGGGAGGAGGGTGGAGACAAGCTGGTGAAGTGAGAGCAGCTACTCACCTAAACTCTTAGACAAACCCTATCAAATGTCCTACAAAAAGAATCTGACCATATTTTAGAGGTGCAGAATCTAATAGAAGAAAGGTTGTAGTGGTTTCACAGTCCAGGATAGACCAGAAGGTTGACGGGAAGAATATATTTCACAAGGGTGGGGGAGCATGCAGTTCACAGCACAACGTCCCTGCTATTTGACAGCTGAACAGGAAAGCCGAGGGCAATCTGAGGAAGTGATAGCATGGTGGGATAGCAACTTAAGGTGAGGGAAAAATGGAGCTGAGGAAGTAAGAGCCATGGAAGGAGGCCCAGGTATATGCAGCAGTTTCCCAGAGAATTTCAAACAGAAGATTAAATGTCTATAAGTCCCCTACTTATACTTCTGGGATCCAAAATGGAGGAGTGATCGGTAAATGCTCTCTCTCCCCCTCCCCTTGGTGACCTTGAAAGAACCATGAAATATTTCCCCAGAAAAATCTGGCAGTAGGATCAGAAAAAAGGGGCAAACAGACTCATAGCATGTGAGGCTAGGAAAATAGCAAAGGAATATTCCCCTTACTGTGACAGAGGAACATAACTGTCACAGACAGCCTAAGATCCAGGGGTGTGGATCTTCAAACTAGGATTCAGGTGTGCCTAAACACTCAAGAGAAAAGAGGAAGACATCCAGGATTACCAATCCCTGAGCTTGCCTCTGATCCAGCTCACCTGAGCAGATGTTCCTTGAACAGACCACCCATCCCCCATACTTGATAAGCTAGCTCCAGAGCTAATCCCAGGAAACACAAACAGATTTCGACTGCTTTTGCTTTCTAACATCAGCCAATTCAGCAGGAAGTTCTTCAGAGTATAGATTATAGAACAAGAGTCCACAACGCACAAAGCCTCACCATCATGAGCAAGAAGCAAAGAAGTAAGGAAAAGACCATAGAATCCTTCTATGGGGCAAGGACCAAAAAATAAATACCAAAGAGGCTAGTATTGAGACTGCACTCTAATCTGAAACTTCACATGGGGCTATGAACTGTTCGCATACACAGAGAGGACTCCTCCTTGAGGAAGGAACTAAAGGAAAAATGGACAAGATTTTTAAAATTATGAAGAAAGAATTCGCTGAAGAGAATAGCTCTTCAAAAAGGAAAATTGAAAAAATGGAAAATGAAGCAAAAAACCTAACTGGGAAAATTGGAAAAATGGAAAAGGAAGGAACTTCTAGGATAAGAACTCACTGTTTGACAAAAATTATTGAGAAAAATGGATGACAATGTGGCTAAAACTAGGCACAGACCAATGCCTGACATCACACCCAAGAATAAAGTCCAAATGGGTACATGAGCTAGGTATAAAGATTGATACTATAAACAAATTAGAGGAACAAGAATTAGTATATTTATCAGATTTACGGAGAAAGGAAGAATTTTTGAATAAAGTAGACATAGAAAGCATTATGAAGTGACAAATATATAATTTTGATTACATCAAACTGAGAAGTTTGTGCACAACCAAATCCAATACAACCAAGATGAGGAGGGAAGCCGAAAACTGGGAAAGATTTTTTGCAACTAGTGTCTGTGATAAAGACCTCATTTCTAAAATATATAGAGAACTGAGTCTATTGTACAAGAACACATGTAATTCTCCAATTGATAAATGGTCAAAGAATATGAACACGCAATTTTCAGAGGAAGAAATTAAAGATATCTAATATTAAATGAAAAAAATACTCTAAATCACTATTTATTAGAGAGATGCAAATCCAAACAACTCTGAGGTACCACATCACACCTATCAGAAAGACGAGCATGACAAAGCAGTTAGATGATAAGTGTTGGAGAGGATGTGGGAGATTTGGAACACTAATTCATTGTTGGTGGAGCTCTGAGCTGATCCAACCATTTTGGAACTATACCCAAAGGGCTATAAAAATGTGCATACCCTTTGACCCAGAAATACCACTTCTAGGACTATATCCCCAAAAGAAAATAAAAATGGGAAAATGTAGCACATGGTCAAAAATATTTATAGCAGCCCTCCTTGAGGTGGTCAAAAATTGGAAATCAAGGGAATGTCCACCAATTGGGGAATAGAGGAATAAATTTTAGTATATGAATATAATGGACTACTATTGTGCTTTAAGAAATGACGAAAAGAAAGACTTCAGAGAGGTCTAGAAAGACTTGTATAATCTGATACCGAGTGAGTGGAGCATAACCAGGAGAACTTTGTGCACAGCAATAACCACAGTGTGTGACAGTTTTTTCTAGTACACTTGGAACTTCATTGAAATACAAGGACTTAAAAAATTCCCAGTGGTCTTTTAAGGCAAAATGAATTCTATACCCAGAGAAAGAACTTTGGATTTCGATCGCAGAATGCAGCAGATCATTTTCTTTTGTTTTAGATTTTGATTTGTTATATGATTTTTTAATTGATTTTAATTCTTCTAAACAACATGACTGTAGTGAAAATGTATTTAATAGGATTGTGTTTTTAGATCCTACATAAAATTGTATCCCACCTTGGAGAGGGAGTGATGAGGGAGGGGACAAAGTAATCTAGCTTTATGGTAGTGACTGTAGAACACTGAAAAATAATATTAATATAAAAATACTATGTGCCCTTGTTTAGAAACCAAGTTTATTATGTCTCTCTATCTCTATCGATACAACCCCCCCACATATATATATCTTCAGTTCAATTTGGCAAATACATGAAATATATTGAAAATGTATAATAGAATTTTTTATTTGAGAACTTTGAAATTACTGAATTCAATACAATTCATTCGACAGTAAACAAAATTTAGATTCCTGAAGGCTTAATATGACTCAGGCTTACACAACCAGTAAATTGTTCAAGCTAGGATTCGTACAGAGATTTTCTATATCAGAATCAACATTTTTTTCTAACGCATTACTCAGTTGACTCTAAACGGGGAAGGTTATATCCTTAAAAGTAGATTATGCATGTTTTTATAAGTGAAATTCCTTATCTCTAAATGCCAACAACAAACCAACAAATTAAAGAACAGATCAATGAATAAGTAATGCAATCAAAAAGTAAAACTAGGAAAAGGACAAATTAAAAACTTCCAATTTAACATCAAATTGAAAATCCTGAAAATCAAGGAAGTTGCAAATAAAATTGAAATAGAAATTCAGTGAACTAATAAATAAAACTAGCAGCTCTCCTATGAAAAAATATAATACGTAAACCACTGGTTAATATCATTTTAAAAAACTGAGAGAACAAACAAATTTCTTGTGTCAAAAATGAAAAGAATAAATTCAGCAGCAATCCGGAAGAAATTATGCCAGTTATTAGGAGCTATTTTGCTCAGTTTTGTGCCAGTGAATTTGATAATTTATGTAAAATTGGTGGCAATATACACATACACATGTATATATTATATAAATACATAATCAATTTAAATGTATACGTATGTTTTCATGTGTGTGTATATGTGTATGTGTGTATATGTGAGTATGAGTGTGCGTGCGTGTATCCAAGAAAAACAGAAAAGGACTAGAATAAGTAATTAAGATTATTTTAGAAAAAAAATGAAATTTAACAAGTCATAATTGTGCTCCTGAAGAAAGAATACTCAGGACTAGATGTATTCACAAGTTTATTCTATCAAACATTTAAAGAAAAGTTAGTTACAATACTAAATAAAATATTTTGAAAAGAGGCAATGTAGAAATTCTACTAAATTCATTTTATGACACTAATATAGTTTTGATACCTCCTAGAGGAAGAACAAACACGGAGAAAGAAAACTACACATAAATTTCTTTAATGAATATTGATGTGTGTTCATCCTTCATTGCTGAGGAAGACCATGCCATCAGAGAAATAATGACATGACTTGCACTTGACTTTGTTTTGAGTGAGGGAGGGGTGTGCAGGTCACCAGCCTCACTTCTGCAGAGCCATCTGAATCCACTGTCCAGATATTCATCAGGATGACTGGAGATGACCCAGGATGAGGCAATTAGGATTAAGTGACTTGCCTAAGGTCACACAGCCAGTGAATGTCAGGTGTCTGAAGTGAGATTTGAACTCCAATGCCCTCCCAACTTTTGCTCTGGTGCTCTATCCGCTGAACCACCTAGCTGCCTCTAATGAATCCTGATACAAAAACACTATAGGTACTGGCAAGAAGATAATAGCAGTATATAACAAAGATCATATAATTTGACCAGATGAGATTTGTAAAAGAAATTCAGGGCTGGTTGAATATTCAGAAAATTATTGGTGTAATTTTACCCTATCAATAACGAAAACCACAAAAAATACATACTTATCTCAAAAAATGCAGGAAAAGCTCTTTGACAAAGGAAAACACTCAATAATATTGAAAACACAAGAAAACTTAGGAAAAATGTAATTTTCCTTAATATAGTATGTAGTATTTCTCAAATAATCAGTAAGCATTGTATGTAATGGAGATAAGAGATACATTTCCCCCCAAAAGATTATGTGAAGCAAGGATGTACACTATCACTGCTATTATTTGATGTTGTACAGAAATGTTAGCTATGGCAATAAGTTTTTTTTTTAAAAAGTGAAAGAATTAAAATAGCCATGAGGAAAACAAACGATCACTCTTTGTGGAAGAGCTTTTGATGTACTTAGAGAATCACAGAAAATCAACTAAAACCTAGTGGAAATAACAGCTTCAGTAATGTTACGTTATAAAAAATAAGCTCCCATAAATCATTCACATTTCTATATATTGCCAATAAAATACAGCAACAAGAGATAGAAATTCCATTTTAAATAGCCATGGGCAATATAAAAATACTTGGGAGTCTTCCTAGTAAAATAATCCAAGCAATCATATGACCACAATTTAAAAACACTTTTCCCGTAAATATAATTAGATCAAAAGAATTTCAATAATATTAATTGCCCAAAAATGATAGGTCCACCTAAATTAATTTACTTTTTCAGTTACATTCTAATAAAACCACCAAAAATTATTTGATAGACCTAGAAAAAATAGTAACAATTCATCTAGAAGAACAAAAGGTCATGAATATCAGGGCATTTAATGAACAAAAAATTGAAGGAACATAGATTAGCCACACTAAATATCAAACTGTATTGCAAAGTGTAATCATCAAAACAGTGAGGTAATTACTAAGATATGGAGTAATGGAGTAGTAGAATAGATTAAGTATACAATAGTCAACAGTAAATGACTACAGTAATCTCATATTTGATAATACTCTGATCTACACTTTTTGGAAAATAACTCACTATTTTACACAAACCTATAGGAAAACTGGAAAACATGTTGGCATAAATTAGCTAGAGAACAATACCTTACAATGTAAAACAATGTAAGGTAAAAAAATGGGTACAACATTTAGACAAAAAGGGTAATACCATAAGCACATTAGGGGAGCATAGAATAGGGTACATGACAGATCTGGGAAAAGAAAACATTTTGTGACCAAACGCGAGATAAGAAACGTTACAGGATATTAAACGTATAATTTTGATTACACTAAAAGGAAAAAATGCAAACAAAACATTGCAACTGATATTAGAAGTAAAGCAGAGAACTGGGAGGGGGAATTTTATAGTAAGTATCTCTGATAAAGGCTTCATTTTACTTTATACCAATTTATTTAAAGCTAAATATAAAAACTTAAATATACAATTAGAAAAGAAAATGAAACATTAAAAAATTAAATAGTAAGGAAAAAGAATGAAAAGTTGCCATGGGTACAGAAGATCATGAGAGGATTCAAAATACACAGTAGCAAATAGCCATTTCAAGAGAGCTTATGTAATAAATATTACACCTTGTGTTCCAAGCTGTACCTCTTTTCTTTGCTTCCTATACTTCCTAGTAAGTATTCTTTTCTTTAAAGGTTTCTTTTTTTATACAGAAAACTGAGTCAAGTCAATACAAAAATACAAATCATTCCCCAAACTTTTACAAACATTTTTTAAAATAGTCTCGAGTGGAGTAAATTATTGTTAATTCATTTCAGTCATGTCCAACTCTTCACCACTCCATTTGGAGTTTTTCTGGCAAAGATACTGGAGTTACTTGTCTTTGCCTCTGCCAATTCATTTTACATATTAGCAGACTGAAACAAACATGATTAAATGACTTTCCTGATGTCATACAACTAGTGGGTATCTGGAGCGAGATTTGAACTCGGGAAGATGAGTCTTCTTAACTTCTGGACTGTCACTCTGTCCACTGTACCACCCAGATGCCCAAAGTACAGTAGAGTAAAGGTGGAATATATGCCATATAAATGAAGACTTTAGACGTAGACATTAACTACTAAATTTTTGGTGTTATCTTTTCCCGTTTTATATTATGTTAGTTGTTCCCCACTTCCACTATACACAGAATATGCCAGATTTCTGACTCATAGGCAGTAGGCTCTTTTATACTTTTTATTGTTATCTCCTTTGGATGCGAGCAAAATGATCAAGTTGAACATATATAAACACCAAAGGAACATCCAAAATAGCAATTATAATACTTAGTTAATTGGTTTTACTGTTTTATTGCATATGACGATCATAATAATTAACTTGCATAATACTGAATTTGATGTGTTTCTGAAGGTGGTGAGCTCCTCATTATTGAAAATCTTTAAGAACGAGCTGGATAAGCACCGATCAGAGATATGGAAGTGATTCTTACTCATAAAGAGTGTAAACTTGATAAAGTTTTGGCAACTGAAATATGCTGTGAAATGAAAAAAGTTGACATCTGTGATTCACGTATTATTTTACATGAGACTCAGAATCATCAGTTGAGGTACATACAGCAAGTCTTGTTTTCTTCACTTTGCAGATGTGGAAACAGATGTGTTGTTCCTCTGAATGACATTCTCATTTACCTTAGCCAAAAAAGAGATAAATGTAAGAAGCAGGAAATTACATAAACACATATAAATGCATATGTACATATGTATACACGCCTATGTAGCACCTCTTGTTTGACTGAACTAAGGGCTAGCTAAAATAAGAATTTAATGATTTTATTTTACATTTTTGAAATCATTTTATTGTATTTTTGGATCTGCATTCTCTTACTCTAATCTGTCCTATTCAATCCCCATTGAGAAAGTAAAAACACAAAATGAATTATAAATGTGTAAAAGTGAAGTGAAACAAGTTACTATTTTGGCTATGTCTAAAAAATAAAGAACAAAAAACTTCAGTCCTTCAGTCTTAGAACACTACGTTTTAAATAGCAGTTTGCTATCATATATAAATAATTTTTCTTGACCAGTTTTATGACATTTTACTATTATTAATACTTCTAAGAATTGACTTGATCTGACTCAGAATATTGCATGTTTCCTGCCACAGCAGATATCTAAGAGGCAACTAAGAAGTCACTTGGGAATGAACCGGATTCTTTCTCAGTTGCGGTCTGGATTTGATATCAGCCATTCCTTCCAACTCTGACATTGTGAGAGTTTATGAGTTGAATCATCAAAACTCAGTGATATTTCACTGAGCTTCTAAATGCCCTCAAAATAGGATATTTAAGTGATACTCTGTAGGTATCAATGTTGTATTTATGAATATTTCTCCCATAACATAACTGACGCCCTGCTGATATAGCATTTCTCATGTTTGCTTTATGTAATTTTTTTCAGATATCTACTGATCACCTTTCAATGAAAAAAAAGATAAACAAAAGAGTAATGTCACCGAATTTATTCTCTTGGGTCTTTCTCAGAATAACGAGATTAAGATTCTGTGGTTTGTCACTCTCTTATTTTGTTACATAGCTATTCTGATGGGAAATTTCATTGTCATGACCTCTATCACATGTAGTCATCTCACTGAACAACCTATGTACTTCTTCCTGACTTACTTGTCCTTTATGGGTGTTTGTTACATCTCTGCACTGACCCCTAAGCTCATCAGTGATAAGCTGGCTGAAAAGAAGAGTGTTTCTCATACTAATTGCCTGATTCAGCTCTTCTCTATGCATTTCTTTGCAGGAGAGGAGGTCCTCATACCAACAGGGATGGCCTTTGACCGATACTTGGCCGTTTGCGAAATTCTACACTACATAACTATCATGAGAAGGGATAGGTGCAATGAACTGATCTTGGCTGCTTGTGGTGGGGAATTTCTGCATCCATCTGCACAATTTATCCTTGCTTTTCTTTTACTTTTCTTTGGCCCCAATGAGATCAATCACTATTTCTGTGACATGTATCCATTCCTGAAACTTGCCCGCATTGATACTCACAGGTTTCATCGTTTAGTGAGACCCAATTCAGGGATGATTGCATTGGTGGTTTTTATGGTTCTTATGGCTTCATGTGCTATGATCTTATATACTCTTCAGGAACATTCTTTTGAGAGTCATTAAAAAGCTCTTTCCTTTTGTGCTTCCCCTATCACCGTTGTCCTATTCTTTGGACCTTTACTTTTCACTTATATTAGACCAGTCACCACATCCCAGGAGGATAAAATTTTGGTTCTTTTTTACACAGTCGCTGCTACCATGTGTAATCCTTTGGTCTACACTTTGAAGAATTCAGAAATGAAAAATACCATGAAGAAAGTGTGGAACAGAAACTTACTCAATGGAAGAAAACAAATATTCTAAAAGGCACTGGTGCCTTTCTCTATGGCTGTTGATGCAATGACTAAGTTCCAAGACGTTCAGCAGAGGTGTACCAAAGGCTACTCTGTGGCTCACACACACAAAAAGATACATATTGGCATGAGATGCAGAATTGAAGAGACCTTAGAAATCATCAAGTCCACCACATTAATCCAACTAATCAGAAAACAAGAGTGAGGATTAGCCAAATGAGTTCCTGAAGGACATACAATTGGTTTTTACTACACCAGAATGAAATACTAGTTTTCTGACTTTCTGACTTCACACTGCTAAGCCTTTCTAAATGTTGAATAATCTTGATTGCAAGTGATTTCATTGTTTAGTAAAGTTTTGTTCATATATTTCAATTTTACCAGTTTACTTAATCATACAGCAAGTGGAATAATCCAGTAACTGGAATCCTTCCTTTTTAAGGGAATAAATATATTTCAAGATGAGTGGGTCTTCATGTCACAATCTTATAACAGATTCCACTTATATAGTAATTTTACCTTGCAAAGTGCTATACATACATAATCCCATTTTACCCTCACAATAGCCCTGTAAGATAGCTGTTATTACAGTTCTCATTTCACAGAAAACAGAACTGAGACAAAAAGAGATTAAGTGAATTGCCAAGGGTCACATAGCTATTAAGTATTTGATGTTATATTTTAACTCAGGTCTCCTTGGCCCCAGGTTCATCACTCTATTCACTTGACAACTGCCTTGCATCACTATTTGTATCTTCTTGTGCTTTTATCCCCACTGAGATTGTCAGCTCTTAATGGGAAGTAGTACTAGACAATTTTAAAGTGTTGCACCCATTGTGGAGTCTTCTGAATTTTGTATAATCTATGAAATATATCAAATATATAAATGGTGTGTGTGTATGCACACACATACACACATATCCATATATACATTTACAATCCATTATCTATTCAAATCTAACTACATATCTCAATGCTTGTCTATCTACTATTAATATGTAGAGTCAAGAAAAGTTCAATGGAATTGAATGCAATATGTGTCACTGTTTGGGGAGTAGTATTTTTGCGTCTAGATTAATATGACGTATCCATGAAGCTTGAATTAACTAGAACTATTAGGCTTCCTTTCCTTCATCCATCAATTTTAATAGTTGCCCTTTTCTCTTTCTTTAGGAGAAAGTATGTTTATCAGTTCTGAAATGTAATAGTTTATACTTCTTATTATAAAATGGGTTTCTTTTTAAAAAGTTTTATATTCTTGAATTTTTTTCAT
This sequence comes from Potorous gilbertii, assembly GCA_028658325.1. Classification (NCBI taxonomy): domain Eukaryota; kingdom Metazoa; phylum Chordata; class Mammalia; order Diprotodontia; family Potoroidae; genus Potorous; species Potorous gilbertii. The sequence goes on from CM053775.1 coordinate 49,791,842, forward strand.
TATTTAATGGGGATGCATCAACATACATACATTCATACATATATGGACTTGCATGTGGATATCTGTATATGAGCAGATTTGTATGAACATACACATATTTCAGGCATATTCTTAAGTATGCTTTTTTAATGAGAAATTATAAGGATAGAAAACATTTTTAAAAGATAGCACAATTAGAATAAGAATATAAATACACACAATTAACTATATATGTACATATGTGTATATGTGTATATGTGTATAGGTGAGTGTGCATGTATTTTTGCATGTTTTCCCTTTCGGGAATACTCTTACTGTCTCCTATTCTTTTTGTTGAAAAACTTTGATTTTCTTACTTTGATAGCATGTCATTTTCAATTCAGGATTTTTAACTCCTCATTATCAAGGTTTATATTCCTAATACATTCAAAGACTTTAGATATTGCTATAATAATCAATTCTACATCAAAGGAGAAAGATTATTCTTTCAATGTACTTCTGTGTATAACTAATATTTTTGTAGCTACAAACTGTGTGAAAGTAGACACATTTTATAATGAATTTCATTTATTAATTAATCTTTATTGAATACTAACTATATATATATATTTAACTACATGTAAGATGCTCTGTTAAGCATTAGGGGGTTCAAAAATAAATTAAAATTTATTAAAATTTAATTAAAATTAAAATATCATACCCACCTTCAAAAACATCAGTCATAAGGATAAAACAACACACACATACATACATAATGTCTACATAAAATACACAGTGTAAATGGAAATTCATTTCAATATGAAAGCACTAACATTGTGTGAGGGGCAACAAAGTATTTCTCTAGCACACAGGCTGTGAGTTAGTCTTCAAGGAAGTCAGGAAGAGGGAGAAAATTTCAGGCATACAAGAAAATGAGTAGAAACAGTATAAAGACATGAAATTGCTTGCTGTGATTAAATAAAATGTAAAAAGACTACTGTAACTGGATCATAGTGTATGAGGAGGAAAGCAAATTGTGAAAACATTGCAAGGCAAGAAAGGACCACAGCATGAAAGGTTTTAAATTGATAATACAGCATTTTATATTTGATTTTAGAGCTAACAGGTATTCTGAGTGTTGTATGATTTGGGAAGACGTGCGGTTTAGGAAAAATATTTTTGTATCTTAGTTAATGAGAGCGTAGAGAGACTTGAGGTAGAGAGATGAACTACTAAGATATTTTGATAGTTCAGAAACAATGTGATGAGGGATCTGGCAGGCAGCAACATTTGTGGTGAGTAATTCACACATGTGGGAAATGTTACAGGATAAAGGAAGGAAATAAAAAGCGTTTATTAATTGCCTTATGTTCAGGCACTGTGCTTAGTACTTTAAAAATATTATTTTATTGAGAAGGTAGAAATGACAAGAACTACAAAAAGACTGCATATATGGGATGAATGCGAATGAGTAATTAAGTTCGTGAGTCTTGGTCACTGAGAAATAACTACGGATTTGGGAAGACAGGAATTTTGTGGTGAAAGATAATATGGTGCTGTGGGTGGGACCAAGATGGCAGAGTAGACGCAGGGACCTGCTATAGCTCTCTTCACCATCCCGCCCCAATTCCTCAAATAACCTGTAAAAAATGACTCTGACCAAATTCCAGAGCAGGAGAAGCCACAGAATGACAGACTGAAGCCGATTTCCAGCGCAGGACAATCTGGAAAGTCAGTAGTAAGAGTGTACACCAACAAGCTGGGAGTGGAGCACAGTTCAACACCAGTTTTTTCAGCTTGGATGGAGCTGGAGCAAGCCTTAGGGAACTGAGTTGCTGGTGAGTGCTGTGGTATCCTGACTTCTCTACTTACAAATGCCAAAGACAGATCAGAAGGTTAGTGGGAAGTGTCTCTCACCTGACTGAGAGGGGTGAGTGTTCCAACCACAGCCCCAGTCCAAACCGAGCGCCAATCTAGGACCCAGCCCCAAGGTGATGGCAGTGACTTGAAATAGAGGCTTCTTCTGCAACCCTCCACTTAACAACGAGGTCAAAAAAAGTAATTGGCTGGGAAAATTGGCAAATGGGGGCGGGGTTAGGAGAAATAGGTTATAAATTCTTGCTTCCTCAGTGAAGAGACATTTTCTTATTTGGTAATGAGGAAGATCAAAACATGCAACTAGGAGAAAACAACAGAGCCAAAACTACTGTATCTAAATCCTCTGAAAAAAAAAATATGAATTGAGTCATGAAAAGAATTTGGTATGACTCATTTTTTGCCAATTTTTCAGAATAGTGTATACAGTTTGGAATTAGCTGTTAATTAAATGTTTGATAGAATTCACTTGTATATCCATATGGTCCTGTGAATATTTTCCAAGGGAGATCATTAAGGGCTTGTTCAATTCATTTTTCTGAGATAGGCTTATTTAAGTATTTAACTTCCTCTTCAGTTAATCTGGACAATTTATGTTTTTTGTTAATGTTCATCCATCTCAATTAGATTGTCAAGTTTATGGGCATAGATTTGGTAAAGAAATTTCCAATTACTGTTTTAATTTCCTCCTATAAGGTGATTTCACACGTTTAAATTTTTGCTCTTAGTAATTTGGCTTTCTTCTTTCTTTTTATAAATCAAATTGACCAAAGTTTTATCAATTTGGTTGCTTTTTTCATAAAACCAACTCTTAGTTTTATTAGATCAATGGTTTTCCTTTTTATTGATTTATTTGTTTTCAGCTTTCTACAAGCACTTCCAGAAGTGTTAGATTTTCTCCCTCTGCCTACCTCCTTCCTCCCTGAAATGGTGTGGAATCTTACATGGATTCCATACATACTTTCTTGTTAAGCACATTTTCATATTAGTCATGTTGCATAGCAGAATTAAAATGAATGGGAGAAACCATGTGAAAAATCAAAACAAAATAAAAAACAACACAAGAGAACATATTCTGTGATGCAATTCCATAGTTCTTTCTCTAGAGGTGGATGGCATTTTGCCTCAAGAGTTTGTTGGAAATGCTTTAGGTCCTTGCATTTCTGTGAAAGGCTAGGTCTACCAGAAAATTTCCTCATAAACTGTGGTTGTTACTGTGTACAACGTTCTCCTAGTTCTGTTCCTTTCATTCAGCATCACTTCATATAAGTTCTTCCTGGTCTCTCTGCAATATTCCTATTCATTGTTTCTTATAGCACAATAGTATTTCATTACATTCATATACCACAACTAGTACAACCATCTTACAATTGATGGGCATCCCTTGACTTCCAGTTCTTAGTGAACCCAAAGAGAACTGCCATAAATATTTTTGTACATATGGAACACTTTCCCATTTCTAAGGTATTACATTTCATAAGGTCTTACATTTCAAGAAGCAATGTTGTTGGGTCTAAGGATATACACAATTTTGTGGCCCTTTGGGCACAGGACCAAATTATTCTCCAGAATGATTCGACCAGCTCACAGCTTCAACAACAATGAATTAGTGTTCCAACTCTCCCATATCTTCTTCAACATTTATCATGTCATGTTAACCAATCTGATAGAGTTATTTTGATTTGAATATCCCTCGTCAATAATGAATTAGAATATTTTTTCATATGACTGGTCATCACTTTAATTTCTTCCTCTGAAAACTGCCTGTTCATAACCTTTGACAACTTATCAATTCTGGAATGAATTGTATTCTTGTAAATTTGACTCAGTTCTTTATGCATTCTAGAAATGAGGCCTTTATCACTGACACTGGTTTCAACAAATCTTTCCCAGTTTTCTGGTTCCCTCTTTATCTTGGTTGCATTGGGTTTGTACTTTATAATGTTCTCTACCTCTTATTTAATCATCAATTTCTTCATTCTCCACAAATCTGACAAATACATTAGTCTTTGCTCCCGTAATTTGTTTATAGTATCAGAGTTTATACCTAGATTATGTATCCATTTAGAGTTTATTCTTGTGTACCGTGTCAGGCATTCTCATGTCCGGTTTTCCCCACACTGTTATCCAATTTTTCCAGCAGTTTGACTAAAAGTCAAACAGTGAATTCTTATTCCGGAAGCTGGGTTCCTTGGGTTTATCAAACAGTAGGTCACTATAATCGTTGACTACCGTCTCTTGAGTACCTAACTTATTCCACTGGTATAGCCGTTTATTTCTTAGCCAGGAAAAAGTATTTTTGATGACTGCTGTTTTATAGCACAATTTGAGATGAAGTAGGGATAAGCCACCTTGCCTAGTATTTATTTTCATTTATTTTCCTGATATTCTGAAATTTTTGTTCTTCCAGATGAATTCTGATGTTATTTTCTAGCTCTAGAAAAAAAATTATCTGGTGGTTTAATTGGTATGGCACTGATTCAGTAAAGTATTATAGGTAGTATTGTTGTTTTTATTTTATTAACTTGACGTAGCCCAGAGCAGCTGACGTTTTTCCACTTATTTGCATCTGACTTTATTTGTGTGAAAAATGTTTTGTAATTGTGTTCATATTATTCCTGGATTTCCTTTGGCAGGTAGACCCCCACATACTTGAATCAATAAGCACCCCAACATACACAGGGGGCCCTATATCAACAAGTTCTTAGATCTTCATTCGTGAAAGTAAAATAATTTTCAAGGGATTAATAATCACTTTATTCCGGCACAGTTATCAGAGAAAATCAAAGTCAAATTTTCAAAGAAATCTAAAAAGAAAACAACAGATAGTGCTTCCAAACTGTCTGATCACTAACATGCATTCATCTTTGCCAGAGAGGGAAGCAACAGCATTGGAGTTTTCAAAAAATCTGGGTGTGGGGTTGGGTCCTTTGGAGACTTCTTAGTGTGTCATCTGGAACCTTTTGCCAAAAACTAAGACTCCAAAGTAAAATTCACACTCAGAGTATTTGTACACTTCTCAGAGCCAGAGGACATAACCCTCTGACCCAATGCCTCAATAGAAAAAAAAAAAGGTACTTGGGACCCTTCTAGAAAACTATTCCCCTAATCTAGCTTCCTACAATGGGCCGTCCTAACAGTGGGTGTGAAAGATGCTCCCCAATAAAATTAATCAATCAGAGGAGCTTTTAGTAAAACAAAAACAGCAAAAGATTCAAATTTGATTACCATTATAATATTTTGTAGTGTCTACCATTGCTTTAAAAATGATAGCTCTTTCTGTCTCTTGCCTTTGGATTTTCTTAATAATATACAGAAGTACAGATGATGGATGTGATTTTCTTTTATTAACAACTTTGGCAAAATTGAGCAAAATTTATGAATAAAAAGTTTACTTGAAATAATTGACAACTTTGGCAAAGTTGTCAATTGTTTCAAGTAATTTTTTTTAATTTGATTTTCTAAGATTCTCTGAGTATGTCATCATATCACCTGCAAAGAGTGATAACTTAGTTTCATCTTTGCCTTTTCTAATACCTTCAATTTATTTTTTCTGTTATTGCTAAAACTCATACATCTAGTACAATATGGAATAACGGTAGTGAAAATGGACATCTTTGTTTCACCTCTGAACTTATTGGAAATGTAACTAGCTTATCGTCATTTCATATAACGTTTGCTGATGGTTTTAAGTAGACACTGCTTATTATTTCATCGAAGACTTGATTTATTCCTATGCTCTCCAGTGTTTTCAGTAAGAATGGGTGTTGTATTTTCTCAGAAACTTTTGCTGTGTCTAGTGTGATAATCATATGCTTTCTATTAGTTTGTTGTTGATTTGATCAATAATGCTAATAATTTTCCTAATAATGAACCAGCCTTGCATTCCTTGTATATATGCTACCTGATCATAATATATTATTCTCATGGTAAGTTGCTATATTGCTTTTGTTAATATATTAATTAAAATTGTGCAGTTATGTTCACTAGAGAAATGGGTCCACAAGTTTCTTTCTCTGTTATGCCTCTTCTTGAATTAGGTATCAAAAGCATATTTGCATCATAAAAATAATTTGGTAGGACTCCTTCTTCAACAATTTTCCCAAATAGTATATATAGTATTTGAACTAACTGTTCTTTAAATGTTTGATAGAATTAAATTTTTATTCCATCTATACCTAGAGATGTTTTCCTAGGGAATTCATTGATGGCTTGTTCAATTTTCTTTTCTCAGATGGAGTTATTTAATCATTCAGCTTACTCTTCTGTTAATCTAGAAAATTTATACATTTTTTAAAATATTGATTCATCTCTCTTAAGTTGTCAAATTTATGTGCATACAGTTAGACCAAATGATTTCTAATATTTTTTTTTAATTTTTGCCTCGTTTGAGGTGAGTTTATCCTTTTCATTTTTGATATAGATAATTTGATATTCTCACTTTTTAAAATCTAATGGAACAAAGATTTATCCATTTTACTGTGTTTTTTATTGAATATTTATTTTGGACGTTTAGGATACGGAAGCCTTGACTTCTATGTCTTACCCTGATGGTAAGCATTCTTCTTCCTCATCAAAAAGGATGGGAGGAGATATATTTTTTCCCTTTTCTGGGCATTTTCCCAGCCTGTACCTTGACTTCTTATATTCCTCTCCACCCCCTACTTGCCTCCAGATGCTGCCCAGCTAGTGCTTGGGGTTTGAGATTCAGATGCTGCTTCCCATTCTCAGGGCTTTCGGCATGGTTGGGGCTGCTATTCAGTGTGAGATTAAGTTCAGCTGCTCAGGTGGGGGCAGGGCCACTACACAGAGCTCAATTCCCTCAGGGAGTTTATGTGGAGACCTTCAACAATGGATCTGAGCTCCTGTCTGCTTTGGGAGCCCCTGTCTTCTGCTGCCTCTGCTGCTGCCTCCTGAGGGGGCCTGAGTTATGGAGACACCCTGCTCCCCTCTAGGCAAGCCAAAAAGGCTCTCTCACTGAACTTTGCACCTGTTGGTGGAGGGAGGGATCTGTGCGATCACTGGATATTCTGTCCCTGAAACCTGCTCAGATCTTCTCCTCTCGGTGCCATGCAGCCAAGGCAGGGCTGGGCTCTGCTCCGGGTCTGGTGCATGACAGACCTTTGGTGTCGGTTTTTCAGGACTCTCTGGAACAGAAATATCCTCCACTCGGTTGTTGTGTGGCTTCCACTGCACCAGAATTTGTTGGGAGTTCTTCTTTACAGGTATTTTATGGGCTGTGGCTTCGGAGCTAGCATATGTGAATCTTTCCACTCTGCCATCTTGTCTCCTCCCCTCTATTGTGCTTTTTATAAAAAGCAACACTTAGTTTTATGTATTAGTTCAATATTTTTTAAAATTTCAATTTGATTATTCTCTTCTTTGGTTTTCAGTATTTCCAATTTTGCTTTTACTTGGAGATTTTAAATTTGTTCTTTTTCTATCTTTTTGGCTGCAGGCTCAATTAATTGATCTTCTCTTTCTCTATTTAATTCGTGGAGGTATTCCGTGATATGTAAGGTACCCTAAGAATTTCTTTTCAGCATCTTATCAGTTTCAGTAGGTTGTTGAATTATTTTCTTTTTCTTGACTGAAGTTGCTGATTGTTTATATGAATTGTTATTTATCCCATTGATTCTTTAGGATCAGACCATTTAGTTTCCACTTAATGTTTGGTTTATATTCCCATGGCCCCTTATTACATGTAATTTCCTTTCATTATGATCTGAGAAGGATACGTTGACTATCTCTACCTTTCTGCACTGGATTGTGAGGTTTTTATGCCCTAGTACATTGTTAATTTTTGTATATGTGTCATGAACCACTGACAAAAAGTTACATTCCTTTTGATTCCCGTTCAGTTCAACAGATCCATCATATCTATCTTATGTAGAGTTCCATTCCCCTTCTTCACTTCTTTCTTGTTGATTTAGAGGTCATATTTATCATGTTCAGAGAGGGGGTGTTGAAGTTCCCCACTAGCATAGTTTTGCTATTTTTTCCCTTAACTTCTCTAAAGTGACGGATGCTATTTCACTTGATGCATATATTTTTAGTAATGATATTGCTTCATTACCTATGGAGCTTTTAGCAGGACATAGGTCTCTTCTTTATCTCTTTTGGTCAGATACATTACTTCTTTTGCTTTTTGGGACATTATGATTATTACCCCTTCTTTTTTAATATATCAATTGAATTGTAATACTTTCTGCTCCAACCTTTTCCCTTTACCATGTATGTATCACCCTTTTTCAAATGTGTTTCTTGTAAATTACTTATTGTTGGATTATAGTTTATAATCCATTCTGTTGTCTGCATCCATTTCATGGGAGAGTTAATCCCATTTACATTCACATTTATGATTACTCTCTGTATATTTATCTCCATCCTATTTCCCCCATTTATATTTATAGTTCTCCCTTCCCCTTTGGCCTCCACCATAGAGTTTTAATTTTTGACCACTGCCTCTCTTAGTCTTCCCTCCTCTCTATTAGCTAGCCTTCATTTTTTTCCTTTTTTCTCTTACTATATCTCCCCTCCCTTTTAACCTCCCCTCCCTTTTCTTTCCCCTTCCCCTCCTACATCCTATAGATCGGTTTATGTTTCTGTACTTAAATGAGTTTTGTTTTTCCCTCCTTGAATCAAATCAAATGAAAGTAAATCTCAAACAGTACTCATCTCCCTCCTCTCTTTCCCTCTACTTTAACGTGTCTTTGTGCCTCCTTCTGTGATGCATTTTATGCTTTCCTTACTCCTCCTTTTCACATCCTCAGTTGCAATCACTTCACACCCTTTAATAACATTGTTTACCATCATATCATTTAATTTATACCCTCTGCCTATCCTTTTTATATATTTCAATAAATATACAGTTTTTCAAAATTAACAAGTATTTTTCTCCCTTATGAGAATGTAAACAGTTTGCCCATACTGAATAACAAGTTTTTTTTGGTTCTGTTGTGTTTTACTGTTTAACTTTACCGTTTAACTTTTAACTCATGAGATTTGTGTTTGAAAATCAAATTTTGTACTGATCTTTGTTTTTTTTTTCATCAAGAAGGACTAGAAATCCCCTATTTCATTGAAACAACATCCCTTTGCCTGAAATACTATACTACACTATATTGTTGGGTAATTGCTCCTTTGTTGTAGTCCAATGTACTTTTCCTTACAGAGTATAATATTGTAATCCCTCCAGTCCTTCAATGTTGGAGTTGCAATGTCCTGTGTGATCATGACTGTAGTTCTTACGTGCTTAAATTGTTTCTTTCTGACTGCTTGCAGTATTTCCTCCTTTCCTTGATAGTTATGGAATTTGTCAACAATATTTCTTGGAGTTTTCAATTTGGGAACTCTTTCAGGGGGCAATAGGTGTATTTATTCAATGACTATTTTATCCTTTTGGTAGAGGACTTCAGGGTAATAATCCCTCATTATTTCTTGGAATATATTATCCAGACTCTTTTTTTGCCATGACTTTATGGTACACCAATAATGCTCTAATTTTCTCTCCTGGATCTATTTTTCTGGTTCATTGTTTTTACAATGAGATATTTTATATTTTTTTCTATTTTTTCATTGTTTATATTCCGTTTGGCTGATTCTTGATGTCTCACAGAGTTATTAGATTCTCCTTGCCCCATTCTAAGTTTTAATACGTTGCTTCCTTCAGTTAACTTTTGCAACTCCTCTTCCATTTTCCCAATTTTTCCTTTTAAGGAGTAAATTTCTTCAGTTAGGTTTTGTTGTATTTCCTTTGCCTTTTGTCTAATTGTTCCAGGTAGGTTTTGTATCGCCTCATCCATTTGCAAAATTTTCCTTTTAAATTCTTGCATGAATTCTTTTTTTTCGTATTTTTAAAATCATTGGTCAATTTTTCTTTGAACTCTCTAATTTGACTTTAAAATTCCTTCTTGAGCTGTTCCAAAAAAGCTTTTCTGAGCTTGAGACAAGTTCATATTCCCTTCTGAGTTTTCTCACGGGAGTACAGTCTCAATGCTGACCTCTACGGTATTCTTGTTTTGGTCCTTGTCCTCATAGTAACATTATATGGTTTTTATTTCTTGCTTTCTTTCCTGCTCATGATTATGATTTTTCCCTTCCCAAAGTATATTTCTGCTTCTGTGGTACAAGGGGTTCTGTCCCACAGTTCTTGTGCTTATAACTTGAGGCTTTGTGTATCGTGGCTTCTGACTCTTTCAACTAGAAGCTAGAAAGCTGCTGCTTACCTGGTGCTAAGTTGGCTGATGTGCCAAGGCAGAAACCAGGTGAAGTGTTTTTGAGTCTCCCTTGATTTGCCCTGAAGTTCCCTGCTTGTGGTGTGAGGGACGGGTGGTCTGGTTTTGTCTCCTCTCTCCTGCGCTAGAACATTGGTAGACTCAGTGGGTGGTGAATTCTGTCTGTGCTGGTGTCTTTCCAATTTCCCTGGTTGTGCTAAGCTAAGCCTGTGGTCTTGATATTGGCACTTGCAGGCTCCACTCCTCTAGGGCAGAGGATCTTATGACTTCTCTTTACTGTTTACTTTTTCATGCTTCTTCTCATTCTTGTGTTTGAAAGTCAAATTTTCTATTCAGCTCTGGTCTTTTTATCAAGAATGCTTGAAAGTCCTCAATGTCATTGAAAGAACATATTTTCCCCTGAGGTATTACACTCAGTTTTGCTAGGTATGTGATTCTTGGTTTTAGTCCTAGTTCCTTTGAATTATGGAATATCCTATTCCACGCCCTTTGACCCCTTAATGTAGAAGTTTCTAGATCTTGTGTTACCCTGATTCTATTTCCACAATGCTAGAATTGTTTCTTTCTCGCTGCTTGCAATATTTTCTCCTTGCCCTGGGAACTCTGGAATTTGGCAACAGTGTTCCCAGCAGTTTCTCTTTTTGGATGTCTTTCAGGCAGTGAACCGTAGATTCAATGAATACTTATTTTGCCCACTGGTTCTAGAATATCAGGGCAGTTTTTCTTGACAATTTCATGAAAGATGGTGTCTAAGCTCTTTTTTTGATCGTGGCTTTCAGGTAGTCCCATAATTTTTAAATTGTCTCTCCTAGATCTATTTTCCTGGTCAGTTATTTTTCAATGAGATATTTCACATTCTCTTCTATTTTTTCATTCTTTTGCTTTTGTTTTGTGATTTCTTGGTTTCTCAGAAAGTCATTAGCCTCATCTGTTCCATTCTAATTTTGAGACAACTATTTTCTTCAGTGAGCTTTTGAACCTCTTTTTCTACTTGGCTAATTCTGCTTTTGAAAGCATTCTTCTCCTCATTGGCTTTTTGAACCTCTTTTGCCAATTGAGTTAGCCTATTTTTCAAGGTGTTATTTTCTTCAGCATTTTTTAGGTCTCCTTTATTAAGGTATTGACGTGTTTTTCATGTTTTTCTTGCATCTTTCTCATTTCTCTTCCCAGTTTTTCCTCCACCTATCTAACTTGATTTTCAAAATCCTTTTTGAGCTCTTCTATGGCCTGAGCCCATTGGATATCTATTTCAGATGTTTGGAATATAGAGGCCTTGACTCCCATGTCTTTACATTGTTCTTCCTCATCAGAAAGGAATGGAGGAAACCTCTGGTCACCAAGAAACTAACCTTTATGATCTTATATGTTTTCCCTTTTCTGGGTATTTTCCCAGCCAGTTATTTGACTTCTGAGATTCCCCTCCACCCCTGCCTAGATCTGCCCAGCTAGTGCTTGGGGTCTGGCATTCACAATTTCCTCCCCAGCCTCAGGCCTTTCAGCAGCAGACCTGTCTGCTATTCAGGGTAAGATTAAATTCAAGTTCTCAGGTGGGGGCAATGCCGCCACCCAGCCTCAAGTTCCTTAGGGGGTTTATGCAGAGACCTTCTGTAATGGAGCTCCTGCCTACTCTGGGAGCCTCTGGCCGCCCATTGCCTCCGCCACTGACTTCCGAGTGAGCCTGAATTATGGAGACACCCCACTCCCCTCTCGACTAGCCCAGAAGTCTCTCTCACTGACCTGTAGTGCCTGTGGGTGGAGGGACCTTTGGAATCACCAGAGATTCCTTCCCTTAATCCTGCTCGGATCTGCTGGAACTGCTCCTCTCGGTTCTGAGTGGCCAGGGAAGGACTGGGCTCCACTCCCGCCCAGTGCGTGACAGACCTTTGGCGTCGCTTTTTCAGGGTTCTCTGGAATGGAAATCTCCTTCACTGTGTTGCTGCGTGGCTTCCACTGCTCCAGAATTTGTTGGGAGTTCTTTTTAGCGGAAATCCTTGGGCTGTGGCTTTGGAACTAGCTTATGTGAATCTTCCTACTCCACCATCTTGGCTCCTCCCCCAGTTTTTGATCTTTTTGATACATTTTTCCACCTTTAGTTGTGAACAGTCTGTTTCTAGGCTCACTGTCTCCACTGACTTTCATGGCATGACAGAGCTTCCAGAAGGAACAAGTAAAATTAAACCCAGGTTATAAATGTTGCATTTGTAATAACCTCCCCAAAACTACAGGAGATTCAACTGTTAAATCACTAAGAAGTTTTCATGTTCCAGTTAAGAAAAATAAAGAAAGGTGAATGATTCTCCAATGGTTTTGATAAACTTTGGAAATTTTATTCATATTTTGCCTTCTTTGTTTTAGAAATTCAGGTAGTGGGATTAATGAATGTGATAAAATTATGAGATAAATGTTATCTGGTAGCCAAGGTGTAATATTGTTCAAAGAGTAATGGATTTGGAATCAGCAAATAAGATCAATGCAAGCTCTTCCCCTCCGACACGTGTGAAGTCTTGAGGGATTCATTTAGCTTTTCTAGGGTTAAGTTTCCTTATACTTAAAAATGAGAAATTTGGATGAGACAGCTTAGTGTTCAGCTGTGAATTTTGTACCAGGTAATTCTATCAGCATTCATACATTGGCTGATAGGTAAAAGTCACAGGGAGAGGTGATGAAGCAATGAATATTGTCTTATGATCTATTTCTCCTTTGATTTTCATTCTGGTTCACTTCTTTCTAACCCAATTCCCTCCAATTTTGCCTGAGTTCAGTTACCCATGTTCTCTATCAATATCCAGTTACTACATTCTCATCACTATCGTTTTTTTTCTAATAAGAGTAATACATAGCATTTATTACTTTTTAAAGACTGTAGACCACTTTGCCACTCACGTAATTTGATCTTCAAAACAACTCAGGCCGCTGGTTGCTATTATGACCTCCATTTTACTGCTCAACAAGCTAAGACTTATTAACTTTATCACAGTCCTACAGCTTAAAATATTCTGACGTGGATTTTGAATGCATGTCTTCCTGCCTTCAAGCCAAACACTCTATTCACAGAGCACCCACCACAAACTACTCAGTATCCCAGGTGCCAACACTCTCTCTTTGGTTACTTTACCATTCTACAAAGCACTCTGAATGGAATGATGATTTGAGGACAAGATATTCAATGTCAGTTGCAAGGGTAGGATGACTTTACAATCTGGAGGAATTTTTAACACAAGCCTATGGGATTTAGGATTATTAGGCAGCAAATGGAGGCAAGGAACACTGAGGAAATTTGATCACAGATCTATCAAGCTGTAACTAGAGAAGAATAATTAAGGTTCTTAGGCATTTCTGAGTTGTTTGACTAGATGGAACAATTATTTCTTCCTCTATTCATTTAATTTGCACTGCAGGTGTAGATATGTCAACATTCTCCACTTTCACATACATCATTGATCTCCCATAAATCTTACAAGGTAAGTAGGTAACATCTATTTGTTGAAATTTTGCACATAGACAGGTTGATTTTTTTTAATTCGTTAAAAATACTTAAAGATAAAACACACCTATTTGTATTAGGCAATGAGCCATAGGGATAGGTATCCCCATGGTTCCTCACTGCTCCAGGGCCCTTTCAACGCTAATATACGCCCATTAAACAGATCATTAAAATTCTTAGAATTAATATTTCTGAGACAGGCTACAGAGACAAAAAACATATTAGGAAGTTTTAGTCTGCCTTTTCTTTTTAAGATCATGCTATACATTTTCAATTCTCAAAAGAAGATGATAATATGGTAATGGGTTAATCATAGATCAAACTCTTTTATTTCCTAAGACCATTGAACCAAAAGGAAAAAAAATTCATTCATAGGCCACAGGAAAACAAGAAAAACTGCATTAATTTTATGTTTTTTTCTTGAAAGAGCAAGAAAATACTCTCATGTCCTTTTAAAAACAACATGAAACTTTATATTTTATTACGTAAATAAAAACACATACGGAAGATTATAAAAATAAGTTCGTAGTTTGGGGAATTTACTACAAAAAAGAGAAGGAAAGAGGTGAAAGAAAGAAGGAAGGAAGGAACAGAACCTAAAGTGGGTTAAAGAAGATCTTAGGAAAAGGTAGGGATTAATTGGCTTGTAGGTTCAATAGTAATTATCACTATTTGCTAGTTACTGTCTAATCACTATTCTCCAAGCTAATTCCAGGTTTACAGTCAGACTTTTATTTACTTTTATGTGCATTTTATATGGAATTATATTAAGATCATCTTGAACAGATTAAACAGAGATGCATTATGTTAGAAAAAATAGTGTCAAATACTTTAAGACTGAATTCTAGGAATCAAAAGATTATTTCTTCTTCCTATGCCAGGTAATAAATCTCCCAAATTATTCCCGCTTGCTTATGATATGACCTTCATGAATGCCTGACTTTCCCAACTAAAATCTAAGCACATAAAGGCAACGTTAAAGTTTGTTGTACTTTTGGTCTATCACTTGTAGGAGTTTCATGGCATTTAATAATAGAAATATAATTAGAAGTACTCTCGTCAGAAGCCCTCCTTTCACAGATAATAAAGTTGTGAGAGTTTCTGTCATTCATAAAATCACTTATATGTGTGTGCTTAATGTCACACAAAAGGTGTCAACTAATACAGGTCACTCCCTTAATATTATTTATTTTTCGTTTGTTACTACTCAAGTAATCATTATTGAAAAAATATTGATGTATTTCAAGAACTTATTTTCCTTTCAGTGGCCAATTATCTTTAGAAATCCAGAAGGAAGTTGGGAATGAATCAGAGACTAAAAGGAAGCAAAATCAGTTTATAATCTCCTTAATTTTAATGGTATTTTAAATAACTCTTGTGATATGTCACAACCAATAAATCGATGCTTTTGTCTGGGACAGAATTTTGATTGAGTAGAACATGGTTTGAGCCTGAATGAGAAGTGTGCAGTTAGAAGATAGGTGCCAACAGCAGGGAATTCTAGACAGTAGGTATGAAATTCAGGGAGTGATAAATGGGATTCACTAACTGATACAACCTCAGACAAACAGACAGACACACACACACACACACTCACACACACAATGAGAGACAGAAAGACAGAGAGCCAGAGAAAATAGGGAAGTAGGGAAAGAAGGGCTAATATTATGAAAGATTGTGCAGAAATGGTCTCATTTCAGTGGCTCCTGGAAGGTCTTGTAGTATCCCTTCCTCTTTTCCCACATTGCAGGGACACCACTGAGACATCTTCCTAAGAGTTTAACAATCTGTAACTGATTGAATCATTCATTTGTCTTCTTTTAAGAGCTAAGACGGCATAACACTCTACCAGTTATAAGTTATTTATTGTCAAAGTTAATGTATTAATCCACAATTTTCGTCAACAAATGTTTTGTTTTTCATTTAAGAGATTGTAGAAGAATTAGTTGAGAGGGAGAATCCCCTCAGATCAGAAAGAAAGAAAGAATGGAATGAAGAAAGAAAGAAAGAATTTTTTTCACTTTTTCAAATTTATTCACTTATTCTTAATTTTCAACATTCATTTCCACAAGATTTTTCCATATTTTCTCTCCACCTCCCCCACCTCAAGACACTGTGCATTCTGATTATACTTTCCCCCAATCTGCCCTTCTCTTTTCTTGTAGGGCAAGACAGATGTCTATACCCATTACCTATTTTTTTTTTACTTCCCAGTTGCATGCAAAAATACCTCTCAACATTGGTGTTCCAACTTCCTTCCTTTCTTCCCTCCCCACACATCCACACTGTGAAGAAAAGCAATTTAATACAGGCTACACATGAGTAGCTACACAAAAGGCTTCCACAGTAATCTTGTTGTGAAAGACTGACTATATTTCCCTTCATCCTATCCTGTCCCCCATTTATTCTATTCTCTCTTTTAACCTTGTTCCTCCTCAAAAGTATTTACTTCTAATTAATGTCTCCACCCCTTTACCCTACCTTCTATCATTTCCCCCTACAACCAACTTATACCCTTCTCCTCTACTTTCTTGTAGTGTAAGACAGATTTTCATACCAAATTGAGTGTACATTTTATTCCATCCTTCAGCCAAATGTGATGAGTAAGCTTCACTTTTTCCCTTTCACCTCCACACTTTGAACCCTCAATTAAAAAAAGCTGTTTTGTCTCCTTTTTGAGAGAAAATTTCCCCTTTCCATTTTTACCTTCTTCTTCCTCCCAATACATTCCTCTCTCACACCTTAGTTTTATATTTTAGATATCCTCCCTTCCTTTTAAACTCACCCTGTGCCCTCTGTCTATATGAGCATAATCCCTCCAGCTATCCAAACACTGAGAATAGTCTCAAGCATTACAAATACTACCTTTTCATGTAGGAATGTAAACAGTTCAGCTTTAGTAAATCCCTCATGATTTGTCTTTTCTGTTCTCCTTTTCAGGCTTTTCTTGATCCTTGTGTTTGAAAGTCAAATTTTCTATTCAACTCTGGTTTTTCCATCAAGAATGCTTCGGTTCTATATTTTACTAAATGACCACTTTTTTCCCTGAAATATTATACTCAGACTTACTGAGTAGGTGATTATTTGTTTTAATACTGGTTTCTTTGACTTCTGGAATATATTCCAAGCCCTCCGATCCCTTATTATATAAGCTGGTAGATCTTGTTTTATCCGTATTGTATTTCCACAGTACTCGAATTGTCTATTTCTAGCAGCCTTCAACATTTTGTCCTTGACGAGGGAGCTCTGGAATCAGGCTACAATATTCCTCGGAGTTTTACATTTCAGATCCTTTTCAGGAGGCAAACAGTAAATTCCTTCAATATCTTTTTGCCCTCTGGTTTTAGATTATTGTGGCAATTATCCATGATAATTTCTTGAAAGATGATATCAAGGCTCTCTTTTTGATCACAGTTTTATGGTAATCCAAAAAAATTTAAATTTTCTCTCCTGAAGCTACGTTGCAGTTTTTTTCCAATGGGATGTTTCACATTGCCTGCTACTTTCGTCACTTCTTTGGCTTTGTTTTATAATTTCTTGACTGGTGACAAAGTCATTACTTTCCATCTGCTCCATTATAATCTTGTTTTTTTTTTAAATTTATTAATTTTCAGTTCTTAACATTCACTTCCACAAGAATTTGATTTCAAAATTTTCCCAAAGAGCCAAGATGTCAGAGGAGAAAGATTCACATATGCTAGCTCCGAAGCTACAACTCATAAAATACCAGTAAAAAGAAATCCCAAAAGATTCTGGAGCACTAGAAGACACAAAACAACCAAGTGGAGGATATTAATGTTCCAGAGAGTCCTGAAAAACCGACACCAAAGGTCTGTCACGCACCAGACCAGGAGCACAGCACAGCCATGCCTTGGCCCCGCAGGACCGAGAGAAGCAGATCTGAGCAGGCTTCTGGGACAGAATCTCCAGCGACTGCGAAGGTCCCTCCACATCCAGGCCCAAAGTTTAGTGAGAGAATCTTTACAGCTGGCCAAGAGGGGAGCAGGATGTCCCCATAACTCAGGCACCCTCAGAAGGCATCAGTGGAAGCAGTAGCAGGCAGGGGCTGCCAAAACAGGCAGGAGATCAGATCCATTACTGAAGGTCTCCACGCAAAACCCCTGACGCAACTGAGCCCCATGTGGCAGCTCTGCCCCAACCCAAGCAGCTGACCTTCATCTTACAGTGAATAGCAGCCCTGCCCCCACTTAAAACCCTGAGGCTAGGAAGCAGCATTTGAATCTAAGACCCTAGCACTAACTGGGAGGATCTGGAGGAAGGTGGGTGTGGAAAGGAATATCAGAAGTCAAGTAACTGGCTGGGAAAATGCCCAGAAAAGGGAAAAAATATAAGACCATAGAAGGTTATTTTCTTGGGAAACAGATATCTCCTCCCTTCCTTTCTGATGAGGAAGAACAATGCTTACCATGAAGGAAAGACATGTAAGTCAAGGGTTATGTATCCCAAGTATCCAAAATAAATATTCAGTGGAATCAGGCCATGGAAGATCTCAAAAAGGATTGTGAAAATCAATCTGGAGAGGTGGAGGAAAATCTGGGAAGAGAAACGAGAGAGACACAAAAAAAGCATGAAAAGCAGGGCAACACATTGCTAAAGGAGACCCAAAAATGCTGAAGAAAATAACACCTTCTAAACTAGGCTAACTCAATTGGTAAAAGAGGTTCAACAAGCCAATGGGGAGAAGCATGCTTTGAAAAGCAGAGTTAGCCAAATGGAAAAGGAGCTTCAAAAGCTCACTGAAGAAAATAGTTCTTACAAAATTAGAGTAACAGACGAAGGCTAACGACTTTATGAGAAACCAAGAAATCAAAAAAAAAAACAAAAGCAAAAGAATGAAAAAATGGAAGATAATGTGAAATATCTCATTGGAAAAACAACTGACTTGGAAAATAGATC
>JAQQSK010000008.1:0-78043 GCA_028658325.1 Potorous gilbertii
CAAATGGGGAGAAAATTTTGGAACCCAAAATCTTGTGAAAATGAATGTAAATAGTTAAATAAATTTATTAAAAAAAAAAAAAAAGAAGAAGCAAGTTATTCCTTCCTGCCTCAGCCCAGAGATGCAAGGTTTCATTTTTCTTCTCTCCCTCCATGGTTCTTTCTTTCATAAAAGATACCAACAGTCAGCAATTTATATGCAGAAAAATACAATTAAACCCCAAGAGGGGGAAAAACATAGCCCTTCCATTTCAATTAACATCAGTGGCTGTTGGAAATGTGCAGATTTAGAACTGTAATACCAACCGAAACAGTGAATTCTCCATTGTGATCAAAGGCTTCATTTAGCAGGCTGAAAAGCAGGCATGAGCTTAATTGAACGAGAGAGAGAGAGAGAGAGAGAGAGAGAGAGAGAGAGAGAGAGAGAGAGAGAGAGAGAGAGAACCTCCCAAGCAGCCAGGCATAAGCAAATAGCCTCAAAAAATATAAGGAAATCAACTCAAGGAGAATTAACTCAAAGTCCAGAATGCTCTTCTCAGGCCACGAATGGAAGGGAAATAAGCATTTATATAACACCTACTATGTGTCAGGCATTGTGCCAAGTACTTTTTACAAACATTATCTCTTTTGATCCTCACCTAGAAAGATGCACTTCTAAAATGACATAAGAGAAGGAGCTTTGGACTGGGGCCAGCAGACTCGGCTTCTAGTTCTAACTGGATAAAGGACATTGATCAAGATACATTGCTTACCTAAGTCTCATTTTCTTCATATGTAGAATCAGTCTTCCAGCAATGATGTTCTAAATCTTGCTTGACTTACTCTTCAGATTTTATCTCCTCTATAGCCTTTTTGCCCCTGTCCTAGGCTCATTTCTCCTTTTCCCCTTTCCATTTCTTCTTCCCATGTTGCATCCTCACTTGAGAGAAGGGACAGCTTCTTTGCTTGTATTTGTATCTTCAGTTCTTAGTAAGAGCCTGGCATACTCAGCACTTAATACATTTTCTATTTATCATTCTAGCTATCTATTATCCATCCATTTACCTACCTACCTATAAACCATCCATTTATCTGTCATCTATATCTACTTATCTATCTATAGTCCATTTATTTACATGTCTTCTATATCTACTAACCTTTCTATAATCAATTCATGTATCTATCTGTCATCTATATCTGCCTACCTACCTATATTCTAAGGTCCTTTTCAGCTCTAACATCTCATAAATATAACTTGAGTTGGATGTAGTGTTTGACATCGGAAGTCTCCTAAATCCCAGACTTTCAAGTGCCTGGAGAATAAGGAGAAAATGATTGTGTCTATGAGCAAAAGCAGGGAAATTCTTTAGAGTAGAATTTCTTTCACCTGTGCCATATTCTTCAAAGGCTAGTCATTCTATAATTGGGTAATTAGACTCAAGATCACTTCATGATCACACTATTTCAATAGGTCTTCTTGGAGCAAACGTTTCGTGTCCCCTCTTCAAAGACTCAGTACAGAGGCTCAAATGTAGAGGCTTTCAGGATAGGGACAAGGATGGAGCCTTCTATTTCACTGGCACGGAGAAATCCAGGATGAGGAAACCCCCTCTATTAATGCAGATCATCGGCTTCTTTGCAACCTATGGTCTTAAAGAGCCGCCTCAAGCAGTGACAGATTAAATGACTTGACCAGAGTTATATTGCCATATGTGAGAGGCAAGGTTTGAGCCCCCATCTTCGCAGCTCTGGGGCAGACTCTATCTGCTACACCATATTGCATCTCTAAGGGCTTTTAATGGAGTACAAATAAAACAGGTTCAAAACGTCGTGATCAGAGCGTAGCAATAATTAAAATAAAATCATAACGCTGAACCAGACACTGTTTCAAATAAAGCATGTTTTTTTTTAACGGTTCTCCAAAGAAAAACTTGATCTTAGCTCCAGGGTAACAATCTATCATAAACCCCAGTGCCAGAGACAAAGACGCAAGCTGTTCCTTGTTTTGATACTGAACGTTCTCATTTCTATTCACTCCAACTGGAACCACTGACAATCAGAACTGGAAGGGACCTCAGAGAACATCTAGTCCAAATGATATCTAAATTTCTAGTGATGAGAAACTTACTACTTTAAGAAGCCACCAAATTTTCAGGAAGTTCTTTTTTTTTCATCAAGTCAAAATTTGCTTCTCTATAACTCATTTCTTCTCATTCTTCCCTATGAGGTTACATAAAGCAAATCTAATATCTCTCCTTCATAACCAGACAGGGATTTGGATTGGCATAGGGAACTCTCAACACTCCCCCTACTAATGTAAGTTAATCCTTTCTCTGCAATTTATTGGGGAATGTGGGTGACTTGAATAAGTCAACAGACTTTCAAGTATTTGAACACATCAGTAATATTAACTGTAACTGGGCACAAGGGGTAGGGCACTAAACCTAACTTCCTTTCCACTAAGCAACCCATGTGTTTTGGACCCAGATGCATCATCAAATTAAGTTTAGTCCTAGGGGGTGGGAGGGAGGGGGGAGAAGGGAGGAGGGAGGAGGGAGGAGGGCAGGGTTAGTGGGGCTGACCATCTTCAAGAAGGATCTAACTTCCCACATGCTTTGGCTCATTAAACACTGACCTCAGTGCCTGCAGCAAAATTGATGAAGGTTTTACTTTGTGTTCCAAAAGTGAAGAGTAGAAAGGTGTTCAATGTCAAGATGAATCAGGTATGGGACAGATATTTATTTCCCACAAACTAGAAAGAAAAATGTGAAACATGAAATAATCACATTATATTGACAGAAAGACTTAAAACAAGATTCAGTAACTTAACTTAAAATGACTGTTAGAATCTGGCAGTTTAAGACTTAAACCTCATCACAATTAGAAAGCAGCTTTCAGGGTTGCTGAACAAATGTTGCATAACCTTAGCTCTACACTGTCCTTTCAAAGTTCATATCTTTTGGGCAGCCAAGCCAAGGCTTGTTCTCCTCTTGGTGGTAGTCATCCCCCTCAACAAAAATACTCCTCTCTGTTGACAATCAGTTCCACCTGACAGACCTAGGATTTCTGTGCCTTTAAAACTCACAAGGTCACCTCCAAGCCTAGAGGCATCTATCTTGAGATCTATGTTTGGTCATCTACCCTGGAAACAGGAACCATAAATGTTGGCCAATTTGAAGCTCACCTAGTTGAGCTTTAGCTGGTAACAATTACCCTGCTGTAGGGATAAGGGGAAGGGCAAAATCATTCCATCATCTCTATATGTGAAGCATAATTTAAAAAAGAAAAGATACTTGCTATATGAGAAGACCAAGAGCAAAGTCATTCCTCTTTTTAAAGTTCTGCTGAGTAATCAGCTCTTCCTATTTTGGAGCAAATAAGGGACCACTTCATCATCCCCAAATGTCTCAAGTGCCAATACAGCACACGTGGTTCACTGGAAGCAAGCAAGGAAATTCTATGCAACCCCAGCATATAGGTCATCTTATATAGGTCTTCTCTTTATCAGCTGGTGAAACGTCACCAGCTCCTTCAATAAATCTTTGTTTAACAAGATTTCCAGTCTTCTAATTTAAGTGGAGTTAAATTCCTCAGAATATACCACACATGACAACCCGAATCTGAAATGAAGGCATCTCACCATTCGGTAATTTTTTTTTAAGTTTTAAAGAAAAACATTTTTAAAAGATTAAGGCCCAAACTAATTATTCCACATACCTATAGCAGCAAGGTTTAGAAGAAAAAGCAACGAGTGTGTGTGGTCTAGTGTCAAGAGTGCTTTCTATGGCGTGGAAGGGTATGGTTTCAAATCCTACCTTGATATTACCTGTATGACATTGAATGAAGCACTTAGCCCCTTTAGACCTCATTTTCCTCACCTGTAATAGTGTTAAATTAGATGAACTCTTTGTTCTCTTTCAACCTCTACAATCACATAATATCCCACTCCTGAAATTTCCCAAAGGATAGGCCTGTGACAGGAAGTGTTGTGTGTGCTAGGAGGGAAATACTACTTCACTTTATCTGAGAGACCCCTGAGCCCACCAAGCCCATGTCTTGAGAAACTGGAGAGAGAATCAGAGAGAAAAAGTAAGAACTTCTGAATGGCTAATGGCTCAGGGGAGCCCCAGAATAGTATCTGCCCTTCAGGAACTTTCAAAGGACTCCCCATTCACAGAGTGGGTGACTCATCCACCTGGAGAGGGAGCAAGGTGTTCTCTTCCAATGAACTAATGATCTGGGAAGCAGGAGACCTACGGTCTCGATCCCAAATCTGTCGCCAACTATGTCACCATGAAAATGTCACCATCTCTATCTGAGTCAGTTTTCCCTTATATAGAATGGCAGAAATCAACTGAATGAACCCTAAGATCCCTTCCAACTCTGATGTTGGTTAAGTCTGTGACGATATGACACCAGGCAACCTGCACTAAGCTAACAGGTTAGTCAAATTGCCTTTGGTATTTCCTGTCCTTTTTACATGCACGCACACACACACACACACACACACACACAAACACACTCCCGAACACCCTGTACAACACCCACATATCACAATGCCTCGCTTTGCCAAAGGCTGAGCAGATGTTCTCACCAACACACTTTAGCTTGTCTATAAATATTACTGATGTGTATTCTTGGCAATAATAAAAGTTCATGCTGATATAGCACTTGATAGTTTAAAAGTGCTTTCCTCAGGAAAATCCTGGGAAGCAGGTTTCATAAATATTACTATTCCCATTTTACAGATGAGGAAATTGAAACTTAGAGGTACTGTGTCTTTCACAAGATCACACAGCAATCTTATGACCGAACTGGGATTCAAACCTCCTGATTCCAGAACAAATACCCCCAAGGACACTTGGTAGCACAGGGTTCCAAGGTCATCTGTTTGTGTAGCAGCAATGGAAACTTTTGCTTTCTCCTCATGTCCCACTGCAGGATGAGTTAGTGGAAAATATGTGGGATCTGTAGTCAGGTGACTTGAGTTTTAATGTGAACAGGTCATGAGCCTCAGTTTCCTCCTTTGTCAGATGGAGGGGCTGCAGTAAATGCTCTTTGAGGTCCTTTCCCAGTTCTAAATCTATGTTCCTGTGAAATCACTCCCTATCTCAAGACCCTCTGCCTGGCCACCCAGCCCCCAGGTCATCATGTCACACGGTAATGATCCGGCTGGCAGCTACAGTGGGACTAGCAGTGTCGTTCCTTAAGCCGTTTCTATTTTTCCCTGGCCTGATTATTTTAAGCCGCCTAGGAAGCCCCACTGGCCAAACCTAATGTTATCTCCTGCGCACAGTCACTGCCTTGTTAAAAGGCAATCAGAGGAGCTGACTTTAATAAATGTTAACACTCTCAGTACGAAATCTGCCAATTAAAGCTTCTGGCCCAGCCCTTTGAAAGCACCATATGGAAAATCCCCCTCTGTCTTAATAAGTTCCTGTCATCACCGTAGAGTAAGGGGCGGGAGGGTCTGGGGCAAGGAAGGAGGCATTGCAACTTTCAGAGGAAGAGAAACTCAGCAAGTTCCTCCACCTCCCATCCATTGGACCAAACCCAGGGCAGGTAACTGACAGAACGATAAGGAGCGAAATGGGGAAAACAGAAAGAAAGAAGACCCTACATCAAGGGGGATCCAGGGTCCGTCATGCTGACTCCCAAGTAGATTTACTTTTCTTACTCAACTGTCACCCCAAAGTATGACTGTTATTAATAGTAATAACCATCATCTTCATCCCAAAATGGGGTCTTCGCCAGCCTAGGCAATGGAGAGTTGTTCCAGTGGAATGCTGATATCACACCTAATATCATAGCTAATCAATCATAACACTGAGTTGAATTTGCAGCAAAAGGGCAAGGTCTCTCCTAAGTAATCACTTTGAAGCTTGGTTTTGAAGAAATGTATCTTAACCCCACCCACTCTACTGCCATCCATTCCCTTTATTTTGGATTGGTTACAGCAAAAAGGTGACCTTGAATCTGGCTGAACTTCCTCAATAGCAAGTTGGGAAGACTTGAAGCCATGTCATATCAAGGAGCAATTGAAGGAACTGACAAGATTTATGCTGGAGGGAAAAAAAAAAGACTTGTGGCCAGTTGGGAAGGGAGAGGGAAAGGAAGAAAAAAAAGAAATAATCCCTCCTTTCAAATACCTGAGACCTGTCATATGCAAGAAAAATTAAAGTTGTTTACCTTGCATCCAGGGGACAGAACTAGGACTGATGAGAAGTTAGGAGTCTGATTTCAGCTCAGTATAAGGAAGAAGTCCCTAATAATGAAAGCTATTATCAACAATGAAAGAGATAACCTCAGGAAGTAGTGAGATTTCCATAACTAAAGGATAAAGCAAAAGTTTGATAACCATTTGTTGGGGAGGTTGTACTGGATGCTATCTAAGATCCCTTTTAGCCAAGAGATTGTATCATGCTATGGTTCCATTTTGAAGAACTCTAGGCTATTGTTGGTTGAGCAGTGATTCAACAAGGTACTCAGTTGCTCCTCAGTTAATGCTCAGTGTAATGAAATATTATTGTTCCATAAGAAATTACAAGAGGCATGGTTTCAGAGACACCTGTGAAAAAAAAATTTATATGAACTGATGCAGAGTGAAGTGAGAAGAACCAGGACAATTTATATGGAAACAACAACACTGCAAAGACAAAAAACTTTGAAAGACTTAAGAACTCTATAAGGATGGTGGTGCTTTTGATGAGAAAAGGGAAGATTAAATAAAAAGTGGATTTGGAGTGAAAGATGATGAGTTCTGTTTTGTGAGTCATCAGCATAGATATGACACTTCAACTCATGGGAGCCAAGGAGATAACCAATTCATTCATTCATCAAAAATGCATTATATTCTTACCATATTCTAGGCACTATATTAAATGATAAGGATACAAAGACAAAATGTCCCTGGCCTCAATGAGCTTACTAAGTGCCATTGGAGTGAAACATATAGAAAAACTATTTCCAGAAAGGAGGGTATTAAAACCAAGAAAGAGATTGTAGAACAAATTGGGAAAGTCTCAGATACTGATGCAGCAAAAGAAACTAAGAAGAAATGATCAAGCATGAAAGAGAAGCAGAGACAAGAGAGAGCAGTGCCATGGAAACCAAAGATGAGGAAGAGGAGAGGTGAGTAGTCAAAGGTCAAAAGCTATGGGATGTTAAGGAAGGTAAGGATCAATGAGAAAAGGCCCTTTGGACTCATGAGTTAAAAACAAACAAACAAATGAAAAAAACATTGGTTACCCCTAAGACAATAATTTCATTCAAAAAGTAGGGTCAGAAGCCAGACAATGTTCATATATGAACTGATGCTGAGTAAAAGGAGCAGAACCTGGAGAACTTTGCACACAGCAACAACCACAGTGTGCAAAGAATTTTCTGATAGACTTAGTACTTCATAGCAATGCAAGAACCTAAAAAATTCTCAATGGACTCTTGCCTTCCACATCCAGAGAAAGAATTATAGAATTCGATCGCAGAATGAAGCAGATTGTTTTCTTTTGCATTATGTTTTGTTTTATGATTTCTTCCATTCATTTTAATTCTTCTATGCAATATGACTAAGGTGAAAATGTATTTAATAGGAATGTATGTGTAGAACTCATATAAAATTGTATGCTGTCTCAGGGAAGGAATGAGGGGAGAAGGAGGGGAAGGGAAGGGGGAAATAATCTAAGATATATGGAAGTGATTTTAGAACACTGAAAACAAATAAAATAATTTTAAAAAAAGAAGTGATTCAAATAAATATTTATGGATCAATGACTATGAGTTCTCCTCTCTATGAGAGCCACTACCAATGTCCAAATGTCCAAAAGATATGGTCCTTGTCCTTAAAGAGCTTATAGTCTGATTGGATATTCTAATTATGTATTATATATAATATATTACATTCTATAATGTAGAATTTTGTGCAAGAGGGAAATGATAAAGAGAAGTGAACAGCCTTGAGTTTCTTTATCTTCAGCTTGAAAATCCATAGACTGAAAAGTAGGTCCTAATACAGATATTTGGATATCTTGGGAAGGGGATAAAAAGAAGGGAACAAGCATTTATCTAGCACCTCCTCTACGCCAGGCACTATGCTAAGTGATTTTCCAAATAAGGTCTCCCTTGATCGTCACAACCACCCTGGGAGGTGGGTGACATTATTACCCTTGTCTTGTGGCCGAGGAAACAGGCTTCCATGGCATTGTTCTCTCCTGTTCCTGGTTCTCTTACCTACCTGATCATTTCTTCTCAGGCTATTTTGCTGGATCAGCATTCATCTGCTACCCCTCTGCTTGTGAAAGCCCCCTAGGGATCTGCTCTGAGCCCTTCTAATCCATCTCTCCAATCTTTCTTGGTTTTAGTGCCCTACTTTCTGGAAATTATATTTGTTTATCTATGTTTATTTTGTTTTACTCCAATAGATTGTAAGCTCTTGAATCTACCTTCCCGTTTGTACTTCTCCCATTCTGTCTTGGGTTGCAGTTATTTTTCTACATGTCATATATCTATTCCCCCTACTAGAATGTAAGCACCTGGAGGGCAGTGTTTGGTTTATTCATCACTATGCCTTCCCCAGTGCCTTGCACAAAATCTTAAGTATCTCAGATGCTTAATAAATGTTTTATGAAATCGACTTGTTGAAATCACAATTTGACATTGCTTTCAATGGGCCTATAGTAGCTCAGTATTTTTCTTCTTATATGGGGGAGAGATTTGATAATGTCTCATAGGACAAGATTATAAAGCTGAAAGATACTGAAGACTCATCTTGTCCAGGAATTCTTAACCTTTTCTGTATCACAGACCCCTTCAATAGCATGGGGGAGGTTAGGCATCACATGAGACAATAATTAAAATATATACACATATAATATATATTGCTGAGCATAGTTCCTGGCACACAGTAGACTATATGCATATGTATATTATATTGAAATATAAATATATATGTATTTATTTCTTTCTCCCTTTTATGGATCCCTTTTCAGAATAATGTTTTTTTAAATGCACAAAACAAAACACAAAGGCTTACAGAGGAAATCAATTTTATCAAAATACAATTAAAATATACTTTTAAAACACAAGTTCGTGAACCCCAGGCTAATAATCCCCTGATCTAGTCTGATAATGTTTAATATAAAATTTTGGAATAATCTCTTTGATCTCTCTGAAGCAAACTCAGGGCTGACTTAACATTCCTTAAGAGACCTTTAACCTAAGACACTATCTTGAATAATGGGACATTTTCCATATCTTAATATTTGTAGACATATACTATGTTGTGGCATGTTAACGGTAAAGAAAACACAGACATCTTGGGTCGTAATTTCTATGTGAAACTTTGTCAAACTCTGTTATCTTGTTGTATTTACAACCTGTGAATTAGGAAACTCCTTTCTAATGGTCTAGTTAATCACTTATGGAAATCATAAATCTGAAGGACACAGAACGCTTCTTTGTCCCACAACATATTTAAGGCTTCCCAATTCTTTGTATCGGTAGCCAGAACACTTCTGGCTCCATAATGCATTATGTTACCGTTTTCTTTAATGGGGAATCAATCAATTAATTAATTAAACCATAAAATGTATGCATTGAGCCTGTTGCTTTTTCTTTAACCAAGTTTTCAGGTCAACAAGTCCAATCACCGCCATTTTACAGAGAGAAAACTAAGGCCCCAGAGAGAAGTGACCTGCTCATAGTTGT
This sequence comes from Potorous gilbertii, assembly GCA_028658325.1. Classification (NCBI taxonomy): domain Eukaryota; kingdom Metazoa; phylum Chordata; class Mammalia; order Diprotodontia; family Potoroidae; genus Potorous; species Potorous gilbertii. Next base: position 9,681 of record JAQQSK010000008.1, read on the forward strand.
ACAGTAGCAGAGTGGAGAATGGAACCCAGCTTTCCCTAGTTCAGAGGCTCTTTTTCAAGACAAGATTTCCAAAGCTGCAGAAGAAGATAAGAAAGTATAAAAGGTGAAGGTGGGGGATGGGGAAAAGCAGGAGAAAGGATGGAAGGGCAAATTAAAGTTGGGGGTGGGGCACCATCCGGGGTTCTCACTCTCTTGTTAACAACCCTATCACTGCAATCAAGCAGCAGGAGGGAACTCAGCCTGAAAATATAATCTGTTCCTTTTCCTCTGCCCTGATGAGCCGCCAAGTCCCAAATCAGATCCATTGCTTCCTGGAGTTTTTCTTTTGTTCAGTGGAAATAAATAGGGTTGGCCGCAGGGCACCTGGCTGGTTTCCAACCATGCCAGGAGGAGAAAAGTTGCCTCTGGGAGAAAACACAGCTGTGGAAGATCTGGTCCCAAGGCTGGAAACGAGGGTCCTCTGGCTGAGTCCCTGCAAGCCCCGCCCCTCATTAGTTCTACAAGGCTCTGTAGGCTTCCCCAGTGTGACTGGAATGAAAAGGGCAACAGCCTTGGAATTGTAGAGAATCCCAGGGTTGGAAGGGGCTTCAGAGGTCATATAGTCTAACCAATACCTGAGCGAAAAATCTCTTCCACAACATTTCTCTCATCTGGCCTTCAGCTGAATATTCCCAGTATCAGGTAACTCATTACCTCACCGAGCAGCCCCTTTCCACTTTGGGACAACTTTAATTGTTAACAAGTTTTCCTTTTTTTTTTTTTTTCTTTAGTGAAAATCTGCCTCTTGGCAAATTTCTATCCATTATTACTAGTTTTGCCCTTTGGAACCAACTAGAGCCTAATTCTTCTTCTGTGAGGCAGCCCTTCAGATATTTGAATCCTGCTTGGCTGCCAGGACACCCCCTTACCCCAAGTTTTGTCCTCCCCTGTGGGGAAGCATTGTATACAGCAGGAGTAATACTGGCCCTAGAGTCAGAAGACTTCATTTCAAACACTTCTCTGATGCAGTACTGCTTGTGTGAAGTTAGGGAAGTCACTTAACCTCTCTACATCTCAGTTTCTTCATCTGTAAAATGACGGGATTGAACTAGATGGCATCTGAGGTCCCTTCAGCTCTAAATCTAAACCTTGTAAATCTATTGATGGGGTACAGACTCTGAGAACCTCCTTGAACTCTCCTTGAATCTTTGAGCAGTCTCTTGGGGTCCATTAGCTTTTCGTTATCACTGTGCCTAAGTCTCTGTTGTACTCCCCACCCTTGATCCTATCAAAATCCCATTCCCCAGGCTGCCAGCCACTTCCATCAAGATCATCCCTAGATTTGATCTATATTCACCCCAGGGTACTGGTCATTCCCATCAGGACCTCTAGACATTCCAGGTTGACCTTCCCCTATCAAGATCATCCCTGGAGCTCCAGACTACTTGGCAGCACCTGGATTCTTCCCTCAGTCTTTTTCTGTATTTAACTCCGTCTTGCCTCCATGAAGGCACTCAGATTCAATCCAGCTCAGACTGTCTAGCTGAGATTGTATCTGGCCTGCTTGTTAATACAAGCATTACAAATGCTTAGGTTCCTTAAGAGTCAACCCAATATGGCAAATCTTTAATGAATCTTTGTTTTCCTTTGACTTTAAGAAGGCTTGTGTTGAATTCATTCGAGCAGGACCCAATGTGTTGGTATTTCAGGGTCCCCAGCACCCTTCAGACCTCAACACTATGACTCCAGTTTCTTCCTTGGATCAAGGCATGGCTTGAAGTCATCCACCATCCAGGTCATGTTCTAGACGATTCTAGTTTGTCAACGTATTCCTTAAAATGTGGTACCCCGAACTAAAGACAATATTCCAGATGGGCATTGACCAGAACAATAGGACTATAACTTCCAATGTTCTGCTCCAATTCATGAAGTTCAAGATCACATAAGCTCTTTTGATCACTATGTCACAGAGTTAACTCACATTGATCTTGAAATGCGCTACACTCCTCAGGTCTTTGTCATATAAACTGGGCTGGCTTCCCCACTCCCTAGTTTTGTGACTCTGGGGAAGTCATTTCACCTACTGAGCTTTGGTTTCCTCATCGATTAATAAGAAAGAGGAGGGAGAAGCAATAGCAATTATAAAAGGAATATTAAGCAGAATACTTTTACTACCTGCCTCATAGGGTTGTCAGGAGAATTGAAAGAGACAATGGAAATTAAATGCTTTGTAATGACAACGCCCACATAAATGTGAGCTATCCCTATTACTAATAAGTTGCACAGTAGGGGAAAAGGACTTGGAGCTGTAGGAAAGTGATATAGGGCAGCACTAGAGAAGAAATGGGGGAAAGGAACTGATCTTTCCCAGATGGGTGCCTGCCTTCAAAGCAGTCTTCTACAGAGCTTGCTTCCAGCAAGAAATGACAGCAGGAAAGACCACCCCCGTTCCTCTTTCTCCATCTCCCTCTTGCCTCCTCATCCCACCCTCCACATGCACACTGGTTCTCCTCCCTCTCCCCACCCCGTTTTGGTTTTCTTGGCTCGCTCTCATTATCCCGAGCAATATCTCTGACTGCAGGGAGGAGGCCCCTGAAGGAAGACAGCCCCTGCCCCAGTTCTGAAACTCCTAAACACCATGGAAACAATGTCACTGAGCACAGTCAAGAGAGGGTGGGGAGGAGATAAGGAATGAGACTCTTCCTAGAGCTGCATGCGGGCTCTTTAGAAACAACAACTGCATTATTCCCAGAATAAGCCTATCAAGCCTGAGTAACAGGGATAGGGAACCAAGACTTCAAACCTCTTCTCTAGAAATGAGGAGTCAATGTGCACCTTCCCTTCCCATCTTTCACCCACACCACCATCTCCTTCATCTTTAATATAGAACACGGACAATCAACAGGAAAGAATCTTAGGACACAGAATGTCAATGGTACCTTAGAACGTAGAAGAGAAAGTGAGAGCTGGAAAGAATATTAAAACCTAGGAGCTGGAAGACACATAGAAGGTTAGGGATGAAGCAGGACCTTGAAGGTCAGTCATCTGGCCCAGCCTACCTCATGAAACTAACATTGCATTTGATTATTTGAAAGAAGAATGAGGCAGCCACTCTAGACCTTCAAGAAGAACACCAGATGTTTAATTCAGTGCAAAGAGACCCTGCTCTGGAGTCAGAGGACCTGGGCTTGAATTCTGTCTTGTGTGTTGTTCAGTGAATCTCTTTCTTTATCAGGGCCTTAGCTTCTCCATCTTTAAAGTATAGTAAACTTTGGTGTCTCTTCTAAGGCTGAAGTTCTAGTATTTTAAAATTCTAACTAGTAATCCATGATTATGCTACCTGGGAAACAAGACACAGTGCTAGGAGGGATTTGTTTATTCAGTTAACTAATTTAACCACCCATTTTTGCCCAGGACTCACAAGGAATAGCATGTAGATGGGGTAAATTTTGGCACAGGGCAAAGAGAGCAGGGCCTGAAGAAAGGAAGACTTCCTTAGTTCATATCTGGCCTCAGACGCTTGCAAGATGTGTGACCCTGGGTAAATCACTTAGCTCTATTTGCCTCAGTTTCTTTATCTATAAAAATTATCTGGAGAATGAAAAGGTAAATCACTCCAGTATTTTTGCCAAGAAAACCCCAATGGGGTCACAAAAAGTCAGACACAATTAAACAACAAAGTTTTGGTGGAGAAGGGAAGAAAAGAGAGAAAATTCAGCGAAAAGACTACTAGACTATGAATCAAAAGATCCAAGTTGCAGTCATGATTCTGCTATTTATCAGTTGTGTGACCTTGGGCAAGTCACTTGACTTTTCTGAGATTTGGTTTCCTTCCAAGTAAAATGAAACTAATACCTCCTTTACCTCTCTGGTGTGTTGTGAGAAACAAGAGCTTTGTAATGATAAATTGGAATGCAAACATCAGCTATTAGGACCATAGGTTCATAGATTTAGGGAGAAAAGAGACCACAGAGCTCATCTAATCCAACCCTCTCATGTTGCAGAATAGGAAACTGAGTCCCAGCAGCAGGGAGGGACTTGCTCAAGGTTACACACACACCTCCAGTAAGATGGTAGGGCCAAGATTCAAACCCTGGTCCTCTGACTCCAAAGGCATTATTCTTTCTAGCATGATGCTTGCTACCACTTATTGAGACAGCGAGGTGTCAGAAGAGATAAAAATGCTACCTGAATCCTACTTTAAGTGCTTTGTAGCTGCGTGACACGGGGCAAGGGACTTAATTTCTCTCTGCCTCCGTTTCCTCATCTGTGCAATGAGGAAAATAACATCATCTCTTACATAGGATTGTTATAGGGATCAAGTGACATAATACATGAATAGGGCTATGCAAACCTCAAATTGCTATTTCATTTATAGATCAAAATATATCATCACAGACTCTTTGGGGCTAGGAAGTGGGGGAGGGCGCTACCAAAAAGAGCACTTGATAGTCAAGAAGATCTCCCCAGGTCCAGTCATGACCTGGCCCTCACCAGGCTCCCTGCTCCACTGCCTGGTAGAGAGCCAGGCCATGCAAATTATCACACAAGGTGCCAGAAAAGGAGAGAGATCATTCTTTACAATTACAATGCAAGAGCTTTCATTGAGCACCTGCTGAGAGAGGGGAGGCAGAACAGAAGGCTTATTAAATTATCTACTGCATCACTTAAATGATCACTAGGATTTGTGGGAGAGCATGTACAGAACTTTTTAAATTGGGGATTTCTACTCTTCCCTGTTTGGGGTTTCCTTTGGGACATTTTGAATTGTTTTCTCCCTATGTCAGTCTGTTATAAACTGTCCTTTCTGCATAATTCATGTTGCCAAAAACTGCAGAAAACGTGTATTCAGATTACTTTTAAAAACAAGACAACTAGATGAGATGGACAAGAATTAGCTTTTAATTATGAAGATCGTAGAAGCATAGAACTTAGAATTTTAGAATTAGGAGACTTTAAAACATAGAATGTTGGAACTGAACAGGATATTTTTGGAAGGGACCTTAAAGTTCACCTAGCTCTGCCACAGTTTGACAAAGAGAAAAAAAACACTAGCTTCAAATATTGCCCCAGATATTTACTAGTTGAGTGACCCAAGGCAAATTATTTCACCTTTCTGAATTTAATTTCCCTAATATGTACATCTCATGGTTGTGGTCAGGACCAAATTAGATAACATACAAAGTGCTTCGTAAACGTTCAAATTCTCCTTAAAGCTAATTATGTATCAAAGAGTTATGTATCATAATCATCATGTATCATTAAATATAAAATTATTACATAATAATTACTGCATAACAAATGTTTTCTAATTCAAGTTCCACCATTGTTCAAGGGTCATCTAGCTGTTTGACCCTGGACAAGTCACCTGATCTCTTAGGATCTCAACTTCCTCATCTGTAAAATGGAAGTAACATTTCAGAGAGTCTTAGAATTGGAAGAGACCTCCAAGGAAATCTAGTCCAACAAATACTCATCTAATTACAAGGAAAATAATTATATAATGTAATAGTAATAATTTTTATTACCGATTCATTTTAGAGGAGAAAGTTAAGCTCAGGAGAGGGAAAGCAGCTTATCTAAAATATTACACCATTTGTGACAAAATTAAGAACAGATTCAAGGTCTCATCCTCAGTCTGGGGCTCTTGACAATTATTCCACCAATAGCCACTTTTTGAGGGGCTGGAAATTCCTTTCACCCCCACCTTATCTTAAATTACACTTGGAGGAATATTGTGTGATGACAGATAGTCAATTGTATTTCTGGAAATAGGTTTATATATCTGAAGAGACATCATAAATGAGAACAGCAGATGTATTGTGGGGCAATGAGCTATAAATTTAGAATAAAATAACAATAGAAATAACCTAGGCTCCAGTGCCACCTTTGTTAGGTCCTAGTTTTTTGACCCTAGGCAATTTCTTAGAGGCTCAGTCTTTTTGTTGGTAAAATGGGGTTAATATTTCAAAGAATCTTAGGGTTAGAAGAAACCACAAAGTCCATCAAGTCCAACCCATACTCAGCTAGTAAGCAAGAATCTTTTCTATCAGCATCTCTGAGGCACTGCCTACTTCACAGGATGGTTATGACTTAAAAAATATTACATTTTTAAAGTGATCAAAAATATCAGTTATGATGATAAGGATGGGGAAGCTTTTGAATCTTTGACAATCTCATTGCAGACCCAGAATTTCATTTCGTGTCTAGGTCAGATAATAAAAAAAAAGGTTTAGAATTTATTGCTAGACGGGAAAATCAATCTTCTGCTTTATCCTTTTCTTGTACTTTCCAACCTAAAAAGATTGATCTCGCAAACATTTGATGTCAACTTGTTGAGGAGAACAAATAAGATAGTTGTTTTGTTTTTTATTTTGTTAACAAAATTGTACTACAATATTGCATTGTTGATGGAGCTATGGCCTGGTCCAACCATTGTGGAAGCAATCTTGAATTATTTGAAGAGTGCCTAAAATGTCCATATTTTTTGTACCAGACATTGTCATTGCTAGGCAATACCCCAAAGATGTCAATGACAAAAATCAATGTACAGAAATAGTTATAGCATGTTTTGTTTCGTTTATAGAAGCAAAAAACTAGAAATAAATAACAAGCCTATCTATTGAGAAATGGCTAAGGAAACTGGCAAAGAACAAGAAGGAGAAGAAGACGAAGGAGGAGGAGGAATAGAAGAAGAACTTTATATAGTTCTTTCTATGCTAAACACTGCAATTATCATTTGATCCTCATGACACTCCTGGGAGGGAAATGTTATTTTTATTCCCATTTTACAGATGAGAAAACTGAGGCAAATAGCAGTTGAGTGACTAGATGAGGAACAGACAGCTAATAATCATCCGAAGCCAGATTTGCACTCAGCTTTTCCCGACTGCAGTTCCAGCACTCTATATACACTTCACCACCTAGCAGTCTTTCATGTTAATATAATGTAATATTATCATGCTATAAGAAATGATGATCATGAGGAATACAAAGAGACATGATAGTTAACATTTATGTAGTGCTTACTATGTGTCAGGTACTGTGCTAAATGTTTTGCAATTTTCTCATTTCAGCCTCATAACTCTTAAAGGTAGGTGCTATTATGATCCACATTTTACAGATGAGGAAACTGAGGCAAATAGAATTAAGTGAATTGCTCAGGGTCACACAGCTAATAAATGTGTAAGGCGTTAACTCACCCCTAATGAGTACCTACATAGACCAAGGTCTCCCAGTGCATCCTGGGTCATCTCCAGTCATCCTGATGAATATCTGGTCACTGGATTCAGATGACTCTGGAGGAGAAGTGAGGCTGGTGACCTGCACAGCCCTCCCTCACTCAAAACAAAGTCAAGTGCAAGTCATGTCATCATTTCTCTGATGGCATGGTCTTCTTCAGCCATGAAGGATGAACACAACCCTGAGGTTAGATTTGAAAATAGGTCTTCCTGACTCCAATTGTCATTGTTTGGTTGTTTCCAACTCTTTGTGACCTTATTTGGGGTGTTCTTGGCAAAGATACTAGAGGTTGGCCATTTCCTTCAGCTCATTTTACAGATGAGGAAACTGAGGCAAGCAAGGTTAATTGACTTGCCCATGGTCACACAGCTAGTATCTGAGGCTAAATTTGAACTTAGATCTTTCTGATTCCAGGCCTGGTGTTCTATCCATTATGCCACCTAGCTGCCCTCCTGACTCCAGGTCCTCATGTGAATATAATGTAATATTACCATGTTATAAGAAATTATAAATATGATCAATACAGAGAGGCATGGGAAGATTTATATGGACTAATGAAAAATGAAATAAAAGGAACTAGGATTACATGTAAATAGAAAGAACCACAACAAACCAATCAAAACTAAATGCCGCAGAAGTACAAAAAACAAGTTTGGCCCCAAAGACAAATTACAAGAAGACAATCTCCCTCCACTTCTGGGCAGAGCTAGGGGATTGTGGATGTGGAACACTGAATGTAATGTCAGACTTTCTCAATGTGTTTGCTTGCTTTACTGAAATTTTTTCCTGTCTTTTTTTATTTTTCATCATAAGGAATGACTCTCTGGGACTGGGGAGAGGAGGGAATGCATTGGGAAATGCAGATGAAAGAAAAACAAAATGTCAACATTTATTGTTTTCAAAATGAAAAAAAAATGTGCCAGATGTGGATATGCAGAGAGAGCTAGGGATATTTGTCTCAGAGAAAAGAAGACTTAGGTCATTCTCTTCAAATATCTAAGGATTTGCCTTGGCAAGAAGAATTTGACTTGCTCTGCTTGACCTCAGATGGCATGCTATGAATCAAGATTTCTCTTCATCTTATGGAAAAATCTTCTAATTAAAGTTGCCGAGAGAACCTTTCATGTTGTCATGAAAGGTTCTAAGTCACTGTCATCTATGACTAGAGGCCTTCAAATGGAGGCTGGATTACCATCTATATTTATGTATGTCCAGGATATTATAAAGAAGGATTTAGGTAGGACTGGATTGGATGATTTCCCCTACCGGGGTCCTGAAATTCTGGGACCATATCTACATTCTGCCAAACCTAAGTGTGTTCTCCACCCATGGCCCATAGGTTGGAAGAAGGAAAATATTTAATCTTAACTTGAAGAAGAGAAGCTAGATGGTGCAGTAGATAGAGTGCTGGGCCTGGAGTTGAGAAGACATTTTCCTTATTTTAAATTCAGTCTCAGATATTTATTAGCTATGTGATCCTAGGCACTTTGCCTTGTTTGCCTCAGTTTCCTCATCTGTCAAATGATCTGGAGAAGGAAATGGTAAACCATTCCAGTATCTTTGCCAAGAAAACCCCAAGCAGGGTCACCAAGAGTTGGACACAATTGAAACAACTCAACAACAAAAACAACAAAAGTGGGGAAATAACCTGTCTCTCCGCTTCAAAGTTGAAATATTTAAATTCAAGAGAAGGCCTTCTTGAAGAGATACCATGTATAGAAAAAGAATATTCTGCTCTTTTCCAGAAGCATTCATGATTTTTAAATTTTTTAATAGAATTATTTTAAATAATACAAAGTAAATAATTCCTTAATTTGGTCAATATTTTAAATAAATCTTTGTTTTCTCCAAATCTGAATCTGTCAAAAGCCCTCTGAGTATTTTGTTACCAGCATAAAGTAATTTTAGAACTAGATATATATCTGATACAGTGGATAGAGCTAGATTTACTTAGAAAATAAAAGGTAATAATTGATTTTTTAAAATTGCTATTATTGCTATTAATATCAGCCAGTTTGGGTATGTGTATGTTGGCAACTGTGTATGGATATATTTGAATGTGATTTATTTGTGTATTTATATTTCTTTGTCTTTTCTCATTCAATTTTTAAAAAAGTGTGTCTGCCACAGTCAAAATATTGTACCAGATGGTAGGTACGCAGGGACAAAAATGAGGTAGTACTTGCCCTCAAAAAGTTTACATTCTACAGGGGTGACATTATGTATGTGGATAAGATAATGAAAAGAAGGAAAAAAAGAGAAAGGAAAACACTAGCAACTGGGAGAATCAGGGAAGGCTTCACAGAGGAGATGACACTTGGAGAAAAGGAGGGTTTATGAGAGATAGAACACTGAGTTCAGAGAGCAACTGTTAAGATAATTTGGATGAAACATAGTATTTTTTTCTTAATAGTATTTTATTTTTCCAATTACATGTAAAGATAATTTTTAATACTCACTTTTATAAGATTTTTAGTTGCAAATTTTTTCTCCCTTTCTCCTTTTCCCCCAAGATGGCCTGCAATCAGATATAGGCTATCCATGTACAATCATATTCAACATATTTCCACATCATCATGTTGTAAAAGAAGAATTGGGACAAAAGAGAAAAACCATAAGAAAGAAAAAAAAGAGAAAATAGTATGCTTCTAACTGCATTTAGACTTCATAGTTCTTTCTCTAGATGTGGATAGCATTTTCTATCTTGAATCTTTTGGAATTATCTTAGATCACTGGGTTGCTGAGAAGAGCCAAGTCTATCAGAGTTGATCATTTCGTAATATTGCTATTACTATGTACAATGTTCTCCTGGCTCTCCTCCCTTCACTTAGCATCAGTTCATGTAAATCTTTCCAGGTTTTTCTGAAATCCACATGCTCATCATTTCTTATGAAGTAATAGTATTATTCCATCACATTTATATACCACAACTTGTTCAACCATTCCCTAATTGATAGGTATCCCCTCAACTTACAATTCTTTGTCACCACAAAAAGAGCTGCTATAAATATTTTTGTATATTCAGGTCCTTTTCCCTTTTTTATGGTCTCTTTGAAATACAAACCTAGTAGTGATATTGCTAGGTCAAAGGGTATGCAATTGGTGTTGCATGCCTAAACTTCAGAGAAGTGAGTGGGGCTGGGAATACAGATATGGGAGTGATCCCATTCAAGTTAACAGAAGAAGACCAGCTGTTATTTCTGTGCGGTCATAGGAAGGAGCTAGTTTGAGAAAGAAAACTGTCACTTACCTAGATTTATGACCAGCTGTGAAGATTGGTCTTTCTCTAGGACCTAAGGCCTGATGATTAATTGACCTACCTATGCACTGGGAAGTTCCTATGTACCCAGTAACTGGTTTAGTCAGATTCATTTAGGCAAGGAATGCAAAGCTCTCCAGATCGTAATCAGGTTCTAATCCAAGTAGGCAAGATTAGCAAACTTTCCTAATCATAAGGCCTTTGTGATCAATAATGGGGGAGGGAAGGAGTGGAAGATATAGTCCAGAACACCTATCAATTGATCCCCTTCTACTTGGTTCCTGTGAATCTGCCCTGCAACAACAATCAGATGTAAGGACCAAGACCCAGAGTTCTGAGTTCTCCACCAGATACTCATCCTCCCACACTCCTGTGCCACTACTACCAGTACTTGCCTGTGGAACCAAAGGTCTGGGGAACTTCATGTTCACCTAAGTATGAGTAATAAACTGTCTGATTTGTGATCCTTTGGAGCACTCTTTGTCAGAGAAGACTCTCTCTGTAGAATTTATTAAAATAATGATAATGAGAAGCAGCAAGGCACAGTGAAGAAAGAGCCTCCTTCAAAACCAGAAAGACCCGAATTCGAATCCCAACTTTGAAACCTATTGATTACGTGACCCTAGGGAATTCATAATTTCTCAGCACTCTAGATAATCTGCTGATACTGTAAACTGCAGAAAGGTACCAACATGCATGGGTACAGGGAGTTTCCTCCCCAAGGAGACCCTATACCAATGAAATCACAGGTCTAGTCCGTTTCTCAGTAATTATATATTGTAATATTAATTATATAATAATCAATATCATAGCTGGCATTTTGCTGTTGTTCAGTTGTAACTGACTCTGTGATCCTATTTGGGGTTTTCTTGGCAAACATACTGGAGTGGTTTGCCATTTCCTTCTCCAGTTCATTTTACAGAGGAGGAAACTGAGACAAACAGGGTTAAGTGACTTCCCCAGGGTCACATAGCTACTAAGTATTTAAGGCTGGATTTGAGCCTTTCTGATTCCACACCTGGTGCTCTATCCACTGAGCCACCTAACTGCCCCATCAGGCATTTAGGTAGTGCTTTAAAGTTTTCAAAGAGCTTTTTACATCTTTTCTCATTTGAGCTTCATGAAATTTTTGTGAGATACTGCTAAAGATATCTTTATTTTACAAATGAGGAAACAGAGAGTCAGAAAAGTTAAGTGATGACTTACCCAAGGTCATATAGGTTAGAGTCAATCCTGGGTGTCCAATAACTCCAAATCCAGTACCCTGTCCAACATACCAAGCTGCCTGGGAAAGATTCACACAGGAAAGAGAAGGGAAGGAGAGACAAGCATTTATTTAGTTCCTACTATATCCCAAGCATTATACTAAGCACTTTACAAATATTATCTCATGGGATCCTCACAACCACCCTGGGAAGTAAGGGACTGTTATCATTCCCATTGAGGCAGGGGTTAAGTAACTTGGCCATATTCACACAGCCAGTAAGCATCTGAGGCAGAATTTAGGCTCAAGATAAAAAAGGTATATCTGAGTAAGTATTTGTACTGGTGGAGAGACTTCCCACCCTGGTGGGTAGATAGATGTGATGCAATATCAAAGTAGATGCTTCTGTGTCAGAGTTGACAAACAGCTCACACGCACGCATGCACACCTTTTACCTCCCTTGATCTCCACCATAATCCTAAGGGACTAGATGATGGACTAGATGATAGACTTGTTTTTATTGTTACTATAATTCTCAGTTTATATTTGGGAAAATTGAAATTCAGAGTGAAATGACTTGAAGTGCCTTGAGCAAGGTCATAGAGCAGTAAATGTCGGAATCAGGACTAAAATCCAGGACCCCAAGCCGAGTCCTCTTTTGACTTCCCTGGGTTGATTCTCCATATACTTCACTGAAAACCTAAGACAGGAGGAAAAAGATTTGGGAGAGCTGGAGTAAGGAAGGGGTGGGGCATCACGTCGAGTTCCTACTTTGAAATGTCTACACTCCTCTTTCTGCCTCCTCCTTTCTGCCTTTTGTATGTTGCAAACAGGCACTTAAAAGACACCATTGATTTCCAATGCTTGTTACCCCCTTGTGGCCACTGGGGGTGTGCCTATTAATTATGCACTTGATAAAGCAGACAGCTACCCTCACTCTAGCAAGGCTAAGCTCAATGGCTGTAGCAGACACAAATGGGGCATTGGCAGCATGAAGGGAGAAAGGGGAGCAGGTGAGGTACAAGGTGGGGAATCATAGGTTTTAGTGCTGGAAGAGACCTTAGAGCCCATCTAGCACAAGCCCCTGATTTACAGATGAGAAAACTGACCACTAATGAGAAAAAGGGATTTCTCCAAGGTAATGCTCAAAGTATTAGGGCTAACTTGTTTATCTTCCTTCCATGTGATTCATTATTGGGTCAAGTGCTGGAGAAGACACCTTGTTTATCCATAGACTCATGGGATCTTAGAAATGTAACAGCTTGAAATATTATAGTTGTGGAATCATAGAATTTTGGTATCCATAAATTTTTTATCAGAATCATGTAATATTAAAATTGGAAGAGACCCTAAGAATAAGGCTGGGCCACATTTTTTGAGCCATTTTGGACTTGATTTACTAAAAATGAGGAGAAGCTGAGATTTAAGAATAAGTGCTGAGGATAAAGGAGGTCCTCTAGGCTTGTCAGATTGTTCTTATGTCATTTCTAATGTGGCATCCCTCTATGAAGATCTGGTACTGGCCCACCAGTTGTCAGGGAACCATAAGCATAGGAGCTCTTGTCTCAATAGCACTTTGTGGATCCACAGCACCTTCAGTCCATTATCTCCTTTGTCATGTTTAAGACCCAACTAGTGAGAGACAGAACTATTAAAATGTAAGTGTTATGGCTTTCCTCTACACCTCTCTTACCAATGCAGTTTAGGTTTTGTTTCCCTGGGGGAGAGATTGTACTGAGCCATCCAATTTCCTAGTCCTAGGACAGCCAGCATCTGCAAAGTGGTTGCCCAGGAGGCATGCAATCTGTAGCAAGACTTCAATCTTGGCAGAGTCAAGTAGACCCCAAAGGGATCAGACTCCAAACTTTTGCTTTATTTGCCTCCAAGTTCTCACCTTAGATTGCATAACCCTCCTTTTCCATCCCACCACCTCCTCACTCTTTAAAGGTCCCTCCAACAGTCTACCAAACTTTCAATCCCAAATCTGAGAGAGAAACAGAAAGACAGAGACAGAGACAGAATCAGGAGCCTGAAGTCAAAACCCTAAGATAATATTCTTACCTCACTTAGTCAGAGAAATAGACAAAGAAAGAGACAGAGACAGATAAAGACAGTGACACAGAGAGAAACATAGAGATAGGCAAAGAGAGAGAGAGAGAGAGAGACAGAGAGAGAGAGAGAGAGAGAGTGAAACAGACAGAGAAAGAGAGAGAGAACAAAAGAGAAAAAGAGGGACAGAGACAGAAACCAAATCAGGCGCCTGTGGCCTTGCTCACTCAGTCAGCCAGCCTCATTCCTCCACCAAATCAGAAGGCACAAAAACTTGGTGGAAAAATAATTGTGCAGAAGAAACCTCATGGCCAAGTGGAAGAAAGAAGAGGACTATCTAATAAATGTAAAATTCAAGTCCTTCCACCGCTCCAGGGTTCACTGACATTTATGGGAAATGGAAAACCATTAGGGGTTTGCATGTTGTTTATTATCATTTATTGATTGATTTTGCCTCCTAGGAGGAAAGAGAGATTGGAGGAATAGTTTGTTCTATGATAGCTGGTGCCAGAAGCATTCTATAGAACACAAGTGAAAGGAAATCAACACACAAAAGCAAAGAAGGGTGTGATGCAAAATGAGAATAAGAAATCAGTTTGTCTGACCAGGAGCAGGGTGACCCTGGGCAAAGAAATGATGTAGATGAACACTTTGGCGCAGTGAAAAGTGTTGGATATCTTGGGTGACCTTGAGGAAATGATTTAACCTCTATGCCCTTGATTTCCTTATTTGTAAATATAAGAGAATTGGAACAGATTACCATTTCTCATGTTATTCCAGTTCTAAATCGATGAGCCTACACTTGGTTTTTTTTTAGAATACTACAGCATATCCTATGCAGACTTATTCTCTCCCTCCTGCTGCCTGAGTCCTCTCCACCCCCATCCCCATCCCCATCCCTATCAAGCATCTTTTCTACTAATCCCCACCGAGGTATCTGTAAAGAGGAAGGGCTATCTTGTAAAGTCACCAGGATCCTGGAGTTTTCAGGCAAAGGATTAAGGATCAAAGATGTCAGAGATGAACCTTAAGTTCCCTTCCGGCTCTAAATCCCATGTTCTTACGATGACTGAAGTGACAACTCTAAATCAGTAGGCAGTGTGTCCTAGCACAGGATAGGCACATTGTACCTTCACAATGGCCTTGTGTCACAAGGTCTGCCACAAGCTATATGAACTCACTTCAGTTTCTCAACCATAAAAAAAGATATTTGTACTAGTTGCTTCACTGGGTCATTGTAATGATTGTAACCATAAAGCACAAATGTAAATATAATATAAATTAAGAGTGAAAAGATTTTGAATCTAAGATTAATGAGCTGCAGGCTTTACTGTGCATTCAGTCTCTTCCTGTTCTTCTGTAAGGTAAGGGCTGAACCCCATGTCCTGGAAGGTCAGTTTCCAGCTCTGATATTATCTGAATCTATCATTCAAATGACTATAGATCTCCAGTCAAATCCTCTCAATTTACAGATCCAGGGAGAACCAAGGTAAGCAACTTGGCCAAGGTCAAACAGTATCAGACGTAGGATTTGAATCCAAGTCTTCTGCCTCCAAAGACAAGTTCAGTTTTCACTGAACCACACTGTCTCCCTCCTTCCTATAAAGAGATTGATCTCTATTTAGAATTTTCTACTTGGAGAGGCATTAGAATATCTGGATACAAAGAGAAGAAATGCAATCAGTACTACATGCAATTCCTTAGGCACACCATTTTTTAAGGAGGTCCAGCCTTCCCAGAGTGCACTTGGAACCCTCCCATACACCTCATTTCTGTTTGCAAGGATAAGGTGCAAAGAGAAACAGGGATTACATAGAACACATGCAAGTTGCCTTGAGTAATGTCAGAGCCCTTAGACCCATCACTGTTAAAAATCTAGAAACAAGTCCAGGTCAGTAATTGTCTGAATCACCACTGACTGTTCAACTGCTGCCATCCAACAGGATGGCATTTACCTCCACTGTGAGAGTCGAAGGAAAGCAGTCACAGTTCCCAGTAAAAAATAAATTTGGGTTTTCAGAATGTGCTTTCTGAAAATCCTCCCATTGCAGCTGGGAGTAAGAAGAGAGGTGACAAGCAGCCTCTCCCAGGTCCCCAAAACATTCCCCGAAGGGTCGCCAACACAGACTGCATTCAAGTTGCCTTCTCTTCCTATCCTCTGTATCCACACAAATGGACCCTAGTCTCCAATTTGATCCACGTTTCCTCCAAGAAGCTTCTCTTGACTTCTCTTTCCCACAGTGATTGTTTCCTTCTCTTGAAGCCTTACCATACTTATAGTTGGTACCCCACTTGGTCTGTTTCATTATCTTTTCAGTTGTCTCCTGTGAGGAACATAGCTGTAAGTGTAAGCTCTTAGAAGACCATAGCAGTATCTTACATCTCTATGGGCCCTGGAACACAGGAAATCATCGATTCATGGATGTATCTCTGATAGCATTGTCCATTTGCAACAGTCTCCTGAAATTGCCAGGTCCTCCAAAGCCTAGTAAATACATTTATAATTTAGTGGAGAACTCACTCACACCAGGAGTGAGGAGACCTGCATTGTAACCCTACTTTTGCCAGTAACTTTTCATCTGATTTTGAACAAGTTCATTTTATTTCTCTGAGTCCCATTTTCCTCATCTGTAAACTGAAGGGGAAGACTATGGCCCTAAGGTTCCTTCTAATTCTGATACTCTATTTTTTATATCTTGGGGCTCTTGCAGATCTGTTATCCTATGCTCTCTTTGCTAAAGCCTCTTCTAATATGAACATTCTACATTAAGGGCTCTTCCAACTCTGGAGCTTTTAAGTTTTAATATTCTATGTAAGACATGGAAAGAGTGCTGGACCACAGGCAGAAGACCTTGTTTCAAAGCCTGCCTTGGAGGCTTGCTACCTGTGTCAAACCTTGGGCAAGTCATTTATTTCTCTGACCTTTATTTTCCTCAGATGTAAAATTGAAGTAAAAACATTTGTACTTTCTACAAGTTATTGTCAGAAAAATACTTTTGCAAGACTTAAACTATCTTCAGGAAATGTTTTAAGGGATGGTGTTTAGGTGTTTTGGGGGATATGTATGCAGAGCCATACATAATTCTGGGAAGAACTGAGCTTTTTGACTAGAGAATTGATATATATAGGGAGGAGGGCCAGGGGAACAGAATGCAGAAGATCTTTCTCTATACCTTGCCTCCAGACACATAGGTGGCACATTCCCCCACAATTCTATGCCCGTGATCCCTCCTTGCCTATCACTCCTCCCCCAACTCCCAGCTCTAGCTGAGCAGGGACTGTGACTTTCTGGGGCATAAACCAGCCCCTCCTGGCACACCCACGTTTTGAGTATCCTCTGTGATATCTTGCTCCACTCCTCAAATGAATTTTCCCCAGACACAACTTCAGTTAGTTATGACTGTGTCAAAGCAAAAGGTATCAAGGTTGGGTTTGTTTTTTAAGTAAAAATTTTAAAACCTCAACGTGTCATATAAATATGAATAATTTTATTAGTTGTAGTAATAGCCGTAGTATGTGTTGTTACAAGGTTCCTTTCAGCATTGACATTCTATGTTCTAAGGCTTTGGAAGGCATGTAGTAGGCTTAAAACCAAGAGACCTAAATTCAAAATCCAGCTCTAATTCTTGCTAGCTTTGGGATTATGGACAAATCATCGAATATCTCATTAAAACCTAAAAAAGTTTCTATTAAAAACATCTCCTAACATTCCAGCCTCAATTTCTTCATCTATAAAGCAGGTATAATAACTCTTGTAGGTATAATAACACTTACAAAGGTAGTTGTGGAAAAAGCATTTTGTAGGTTTCTTAAAGTATATGAAAATTCAAGTGATTGTCAATAATGGTAACAAATAGTCTTATTAATAATTAACAAAAATCAATTTCAGCTCTTACATTCTAGGAAGCCTAGAATAAACCTAAGTTTATACATAAGGTCTCAGGCTGTCTTAGCCCAAGCCATTCACCTAGCCTACCTTTCCAGGTTACCCAGCCCCTGTGGGCATTTTTGACAAAAGCCCTTGTCTTACAACAAGCTGAACACCAGGGTTTTATTTTTTGACTTCCAGGGAGATTGGGGTAAGCATTTTAAGCCAAATGGCTTGATATTTTCAGAAGTTGTTAGCTGAAGGCATGGTCACAGTAATCTGAATGTAGAAATGTTTAGTTATTAAAAAGCTGCTTCAAATTAATCTGTGGATATGGACAGCATGGAAATACCCCTCCTAACGCACTTATCTTTGGAGGCACACCTGGCCCTAGAGAAGATTTACACTTGCAAATCCAAAGCTCAAACATGGGAAATGTTTCTGGTTCAATCAAGTAGCCCCTTAAAAAAAGGGAATAAAAATTCTCCCTCTTTCCTTCCTAGGGATTTGTCGTCTGCCAAGGGGAAGGGGGCGGAGGAGGGGAAGAGGGAGAGGTCATTGATGAAGGATTTCTGTAAGAGCCCAGGATTGGTTTGTAATCTGTGGGCCCAATATTTAGGAGCAGGCACTGACAGGAGGGACGACTTTTCTGGTTTTGAAAGTTTTGCGTTAATGTTATCATTCTCTAAAGGCCTTCTTTACAGAATCTCAAGAGTTGAAGGTGCCCTTAGAGGCAATTTATGTCAACTTCTACCTGGACAAAAGCCCTTCCAACCAAATACTCAACTACTAGGTATCCAGCTCCTGCTTGAAGACCTCTAGGGATGGGGATCCTGTTGCTTCTTAAGACAATAGGATCATAGATTTAGAGGTGAAAAAGAATTTAAATGCCATTGATTGATTGCAACTGCCCCATTTTACCTAGGAGGTATAAGATATCTAGAGGGTAATTGATTTGCTCAGAGTCAACTCATGAATCATGTAACCAAGAAGACCGAGGATTAGACCTTTTCTCCCATCCTCATAACCTCTCAAAACTCTCTAAAATAGAATTACATTAAAGCTTCCTATGTGGGCTAAAACTCCATTAATCCTAAGGAGGTAACAGCTTGCTGAATTAACAACTACTTCCTAATCCCTAATGCACTTGCCCCTTCCTCTACCTGCCCCTAAACTCTGACAGGGCTGCACAATGGGACCAGGGGCCTATGCTCTGAGATCCACTCAATAATTCTCTTCTTGCTGTTGCCAGGGTCTCTGCCAACAACTCCTCCTGCACCCACTCTCCCCATTCTTCTGTGGCAACAAACAAAGCAACCCAACTCTGTCCTATACAACTATCTCATGGAGGAGGTAGAAGTATAAGAAAGGGAAGCCTGTCCTGTGGTGGCAAAGATTTGGATATTACAGGGATACCCAACAATTGGAGAATAGCTGAACAAGTTGTAGTATAAGATTGTGATGGAATACCACTGTACTATAAGAAATGATAAACTCATTGATTTTAGAAAAACATGGATAGACTTGGACAAAATAATGAATAACAAAATGAGCAGAGAACCAAGAGAATGTTGTGTCCAGTAACAACAGTATTGTTTTAAGAACAACTTTGACTAAGTTATTTTGACTATTATAAATATTCAAATTAACTACAAAGGATCAATGAAGGAAGATGCTATCTGTATACAAAGAGCTGATAAATAGAAGTACGTATAGAATGATTTTACATATATGTATATGTATGTGCATGTGTATCTAATAGTAAACATCTCTGGAAGGGGGACAGGAAACAGAAAAAAAAAGTTGCATGAAGACTTTATTATATATTTGAAAGGAATAGCAAATTGTACATAATAGATTTTCAGTTTCACATGTAATAATCTTCTTTTGTTCTAATATGTTATGAAAATGCTTGTTTTATTTCATAAATTAAAAATAAAATAAAATTTTAAAAAATACTCAAGAGAAAGAGCAAGAAGATGGAGCAGGGAGAAAAAAAGTAGGACTGAGAAAAGGAAAAATAAGATTAAATGCGCAAAAAAGGAAAAATAGGCAAGAACAAGAGAAGAGGTGTAAGTACCAAGAGAAAGAGAAAGAACAACATAAAGAAAAACAACTGAACAAATAAAAATACAAGGGAAAAAATAAGAAAAAATAATAGAAGAACCAAGATGAGGTTCCAATACGTATGTCTACCCCAGTAGTCACTTGTGACAAGGAATGAGGTCTATGAAAAGTGAATTCTCCAACTTGGGAAGGGGCTGAGAGAGCTTTCACTGTAACTATTATCAAATGGGAAGCAGTCAGTAAAGGAGCCAAAGGGCAATATAAAGAAAAAAAGACTGGAATTACCAAAGAGTCAGGAGGAAGAAAATTCAGGTAAAGACCTTGAGCATAAGTAGATAAACCAGCAGGAAAGGTATTAATAACAGAAGGGCATATGGCCTCTGGATCAGCTTAATGAATCCAGATATCTATGAATAAACATATTGCAAAGCAAAGTAAAAAGAATCAATATCTGATGTGGCAGAATACTCTATGGATTCCCAAGAGAGCACACAATGAGGACACGATTATTCTGAATGGTTCAAGAAAGAAAAATAATCATAAAAAAGAACATATCACCTAAATAGCAGAAATAATCAGCAGAATAGAAAAAGAAAACTTGAATCTTTAGTGACAAGATTCTCCAAAGAAACAGAAAAAGAACAATAGATTAGGAATAAAAATACACAGACGTGAAGGATTATCTAGAGGAAGAGAAGAAAAAAGCAATAACATTTAAAAAAACACAATTTCTATGTAAGTAAAACATATTGATTTCAAAGCCAAATGGTGGAGAAAATTCTTAAGAATCAGAGATCTTCCAGGACACAGATCAAAAAACCTGAATGCCATAATGTAGGAAAACTGCCCAGAACTTCTGAACACAGAAAGCAAAGTGACCTTTGAAAGAATCCATAGATTGCCTCAAGGAAAAATAGGTGAGAGAGAGAGATGTGTGTGTGTATGTGGATGTATGTACGTGTGTATATGCATATATACATACACACATCCAAACGGAGAGAAAGAGAGAGTCTAAGACATATAGGGGTTAAATTTGACAATTCTAATGACAAAAAGTAACCAGTTTCTGCAAGAGACTTACCCAGGGTCACACAACTAATAAATGTCTGAGGCATGATTTGAACCAAGGTCTTCCTGATTTCTAGTTCAGCACCCTCTCCACTATCCATGATATCTTTTATTGTAAGCCATTTCATTTTGGAATAGCTCTAATTATTAAAACATGTTTCCTAACATCAAACCTAAATTTTCCTCTTTGAAGCTCCCACTCATTGCTCCTACTTCTAACCTGTGAAACCATGCAAAACAAGTTTAATCTTTCCAGGTGATGGCCCTTCAAAATACTTAAAGACTCTAGAAGTCTCCTCTAAGTCTTCTTCAAACTAAAACTGCCCCCCTCCCCAGTTTCTTCAAGCAATACTCCCCTCTACCTCTTGTAATTCTAGTCTCCTTTGAAGTTCAGTTCAAGTGGATGGATGATCCTACTGTTCTTGTAGAGAAAATGAAGAAATGTAGACTAGATTAATAATACAACTAGAATTCAGAACTCATCAGATGGTTAGACTCAAAGAATAGCTGTTAACCATTCAATATCCAGCACTAGTTAGCCTTTTTATCAGTTACTTAAATCAAGGTATAAATGACATGTTCATTGAATTTACTAATGATACAAAGTTTAGAGGAGGGATGGCTAATATATTGAACAACAATCCGGATCCAAAAAGATCTTGATAAAGTGGGAACATCAAGTTAAATCTAATAAAATGCAATTCAATGGGGCAAAATGTAATGTTCTTATACTTGGATATAAAAATCATCTTCACAAATATAATATGTGAGACGCGACATGGATAACAGCAGTTGGTGCCAAAAAAAACTGTAGACTCAATGAGTTAGTAGTGTGATGTAGCAACCAAGAATTAATGCATATTTGGTTTTGATTTTTTAAATTTTATTTTATTTTCAGTTTCAAATTCTCTCTCTTCTCCACCCACCAAGAAGACAAGAAATACAAGCTTATTATAAATATGAAACTATGCAAAACAAATTTCTACATTAACCATGGAAGCCCTAGACTGTGGCTACAATATTTCCGTGAATTTTCAAGAAATAACCAGTGGATTTTTTTCAATCACTACTTTGCCCTCTGGTTCTAAGATATCTAGACAGTTTCCCTTTATAATTTCTTGAATACATTTTTTTGGTTTGTTGGTTTGTCTCTTAAATCCAGTCTTCAATTGTTTTTATTCATGTGATAGCATTTGAGGTTTTTTTTTATCTTTAACAGCAAAATGTATTGTGTACTTACCATATACAGACATTCAGCATTACAGATATTAGCAAAATCTTCTGAAGAATCACCTCCTGATCTCAGTGATTAGAACTCAGATGTTTTTCTCTTTGTATTGTGTGCGTGCAAATTTTTTATTCATTTTAAACTTAAATACAAAATGAAAAAAGAAAAAAGAACATTTCCATATACATAGCAGAACATAAGACAGCATTCCATACTATATGTATATATACATAGATATCTATAAACATACATATATATACATATATGTAAGACCATACTTTGCATATTTCTATTTGTCATTTCTTTTTCTGAAAGTAGATAGCATGTTCCTTCATAGGTCCAAGTCTTTCCATGTTTTCTTTCCATGTTTTTCTAAATCAACCAGCTCATCATTTCTTATATCATAGCAGTATACCAACACAATCATATCCTATCTGAGACATTGTCTATGAAAGTTTTTTCCCATATTCAAAATTTCCATTTAAAATGTTGCCATTCATTAGACCTTTTTGTCAAAGCTGCCCAGCTTTGCTTCCTTCTAAGTTTTCTTTTGTTCTCTGCTATGTACTTTTTACTTTATTTTTCTCTCTCCCTCCCTCCCCCATCCCACCCCACAGCAGAGAAGACTTCAATTAAACACACACACACACACACACACACACACACACACACACACACACACACATATATATATATATATAATATGTATGTATGTATATATACATAGATATCTATAAACATACATAAACACATAAAGGGGCCAAGGTCTCCAATGCATCCTGGATCATCTCCAGTCATCCTGATGAATATCTGGTCATTGGATTCAGATGGCTCCAGAGGAGAAGTGAGTCTGGTGACCTTGTGCAGCCCTCCCTCACTCAAAACAAAGTCAAGTGCAAGTCCTGTCATCATTTCTCTGATGGCATGGTCTTCGGCAACGAAGGATGAACACAACCCTTCTAAATGTATATGCTATTTCCTGTCTAACCCATTTCCAATGAAAGTAAGGTTCCAGCACTAGCAGTTCTCACCTCCCCTCACTTCTCATTTTTTTGCAGAGAAAATTTGGACAGACAAAAGTTATCTGATCTATTCTGTCATCTTCCCAGAATCCTCTTTCAAATATGTTGTCAATGATATTTTTTTGTTTATGGTCTTCTTAAATGATCTCTTTTTGATCTATTTTTCAGGTGAGTTATTTCTCCTATAGGATACACACACACACACACACACACACACACACACACACACATATACACACACACACATACATATATATGTATTTAGTCTTCTGACTTCATTTTACTATTTCTTGGTACCTTACAAAATCATTAGCTTCCATTTGGCCAAATCTAATTTTTAAGGAGTTATTTTCTTCAGTATTGTTTTGTACCTCTTTTATCATACTTATTTTTATTCTTCATGATATTATTACATGGCTCTCACTTTTTTTTCCAATTTTTCCTCTACTGCTCCCATTTGATTCTCAAAATCATTTTTCCATTTTTTTAATTCTTTCTTTTAAAGGTTCTAAGAATTCTTGTTGGACTTGTGTCCACTCTGCATTTTTCTTTGAAGCTTTGCTCAGAGTTTTCTTCAAATTATTGCCTTTTCCTGTAGTTGTTTTGAGCTTCTTTGTCACCGTGGTAGATTTTTATGGTTAAGTTCTTTTCTTTTTTTTGCTGGCTTATTTTTTCAGTCTACTTTTTGACTTTAAACTTTATATTAATGTTAAACTCTGCTCATCTTTTGAGGGAATGTGTGGCCTAAGGCTCTGTCTCCCTTGTCCTTCTGCTGCTTTTACAGGTCAGTCTGGATATCTTTAAGTTGTCATATCCAAAGACAGATCTGGTCATTGCCTTCCTGGTCTGCTCTCTGCAAGTTCCTGGGTATGTGTGTGCTTGAGTTCATATAGACTACTGTTAGCCTTAGTCAATTAACCTTCTAGGAAGTTCTGCTGGTTGAGATTGATTATCTTTAGCTCCTCCTTGGTTTTGGTCTTCTGCTTTGCTTTATTCCACTGGAGATTTATGTGAAGGAATAAATATTAGAACTTAGTCTCCCCTCTGAGCTTGAAGTCAGAGCCACAAAGCTAAGTTTCTGGAACTTGTTCCTTGTTCCTTATACAGGTAAATCCCCTGCTCCTTCAGTACCATTCTTCATCCTAAAACTGTGATGTGGGTTTGGGCAGTGGGCAACAGAACTGCCATTTGGTACCTATTCCTGCTCCTGATGCTAATCTAGGGGCCCCTGGGATCATTTTTCTGTTTAGGTGTTTCCCACTCTGGTGTATAGTCTGGGTGCTCTTCAATTATGCTACCATTGCTGCCATCCCATTTCTTCAGTGTTGCTTTGCTGGTCAGCCTCTGCCACAGCATCTGCAGACTTCCCTATTTATCTTTATAAGCCATCCTGGACTGAAAAAAAATGACTCATTTACTTTTTTGTGGTTTTCCCACAATCAGAATTCAGTCTGGCACACTTTCTATGCTGCTGTGGAGAAATTCACAGAGGAGCTAACGTTTTAAGACTTACCACTTACTCCACTATTCTGGCTCTGCCTTGCTCATGCAATTTGGAACTGCATTAAGAGAGGCATAGCTTCCAGGGCTGAGGTGAAAGTTTCATTAAAATCTGTCTTCATCAGACCTCATCTGATGTATCCTGCTTATATCTTGTTTTTATATAGTTGCTTGTATATTGTCTTACACACACACACACATTAAACTATGAGCTCCTTGAGAGAAAGGATTTGTTTTTCTTCTGTTTTATTTGCCTTTATCTGCTATACCTACCACAGTGCTTGGCACTTAGTACAAGTTTGTTGACTTAGTTTCTGCAATCTATGGTTTATGAAGAACGTTGATGATCTGAAAAGTGTGTAAAGAAAGGAAACCAAAGTAGTGAAAGGCCTTCAATCCATGTCAAATAAGGTTAGGTTCAAGGAACCAGGGATATTTAACTTGAAGAAAAGAAGACCCTGGAGGGATGTATGATAGCTGTCTTCAGGTATTTGAAGAGCTTTCATGTGAAGAAGAAATTAAATTTGTTCTATTTGGCCCCAGAGGACAGAACCAGAAATAATGGGTAGAATTTTTTTAAAAAGCCATTTTAGGCTTGATGTCAGGAAAAACTTCCTAACAATTAGTTGATGTCCAAAAGTGGAACTGGCTACCTTGGGAGGTGATTGGTTCTTCTTTACTGGAGGTAGGAGAGGGTCTTCATGCAGAGGCTGGCTAATCACTTATCAGCTAAGTTATAGAGAGGATTCTTTTAGTTATTCGTTTGAACTAGACAACCACAGAGGTAACCTGTAAATGTTAGATTCTGTGACTGCCCAACTACTAGTGCCTTTCTCCACTCTTCAGTAAAAGATTCGCATTTATTTTGTATATTTTATATATTTATGTATAAAATTGATCAACCAATCAACAAGCATTTGTCAGACTCCTACAATGTGCTAGGCATTGTGCTGGTAGCTGAGGATACAAACCCAAACAAAAATGAGGAACTTCTAGGCCTCAAGTATCTTTTGGGGAAGACAATATGTGAGATGGATGGATGGATGAATGGATGGACAGATGGATATGAATACACATATACACATATATGTGTATATGTATATATATGTACACATACATAGTGTATATTTATGCACATACAAATGTATGGTTAATACAAAATAATTACAATGTAATAAGGAGAACTGATAGGCACTAGTAGATGAGGGAATTAGTAAAAGTCCCATAAAATGTGGCAGTTGAGCTGTTTCCAAGAAAAACAAAGTATTTGAGAGGTTAAAGAACTCTGCTATCTGTCTCATAGAACATAACATCCTTGAATGCAAGGATTATTTTATTTCTTTCCTTGTACCCTTCGGTTTAACACTGTACCCAGCATGTAGTAGGTCCTTAATAAATATGTTAAATAATCAGTTGGTAACAACCTAATCCCAAAGACCCTAAACTAGCCTGGGTGCCCTCCTCTGGTTATGCTCCATCTTATCATTTTTCTTATAGTGTAGCACCCACAACAAAATATTTGTCGGATGGGATCTGACCAGGACAGAGTACAATAGGACTGTCATGAAGCCATCCCTAGATACAATGTCTCTCTTAATGCAACCTAAGATCAAGTCAGCTTTTTTGGCTGGTATACCATGCTTTCAACTCATACTAAGCTAGCAGTCCACTAAAACCCTCAGATCTTTTTTCATTGTTACTTTCGGAGTAAAGTTTAACTTCAAAGTGCACCTACATACACACACAGACACACACACACACCCTCACACCACCCTGTGGGTTTCTTTAGAAAATGAATATATTTTCAAAATCCAAAGAAGTGGGATTCAGATCTGGGTTCCAGTTTCATTTGTTTCTATGAGAGTTTGAGTAAGCTTCTTCAGCCTTTCTGGGTCTCAGTTTCTACATCTGTCAAATTTTAATGTTTAACTTGATAATTCCTTTCCCCTCTGTGACTTCAGACACTGTAATCTAAGGTCCCTCCTAGCAGTAACATGCCATGATTCTCTGATGTCTCATTGCCCAAGTGGACTCTTTAAGTGAGTTGCTATCAGGGTTGATTTGTATCAGCAAGGACTACCAGGAAATCAGACTGTGCCTCATTGAGTGACTCCATATCGTTCAGAGTTAATCCCAGCTCCGTATTTGCCTGTGTCTCCAGTAAAAGGTTAGTGGCAAACAATTATGCTCTTGGGGACTGTGTTTCAGGGCAAAGCAAAAGATCGGTGTCTGCAGTGAGAAAGTGAAGTCCCATAAGAGCTCCTTGCCTCCGGCCACATTTGCCAGAGTCAAAGCAGTTTTGAGCACTATGCCAAGCTCTGCTGCACCTTTTCAGCAGTGGCAGCAGGCAAATAGATAAGACTTTAGCCACTTGCGGTCCCCTATGCCCAAAGGGATCCAGGGACTTGTTACCTGCCCTATCTTCAGGCTGTCAGGCTGCAGGCGCCTGCAGAAACTTCTCTGTTAGATGTTTTATGTGGGGCATGGGGAGGAAAAGAGGCAGGATTTAAAACTAGAGGCAAAAAGAATTTGACCTTTGTTCAAACCCATTTGAGTGGAAGGAGATGCTGAACCCTAGGAAAGTAAGTTAGGTAGGACAGTGGATAGAACAAAGTATTTGGACTCAAGAATACCAGTTCATATCCCGTTATGTGACCTTAATTCCTCTGTATCTCAATGTCCTCTATAAAATGAGAGTTGGACTCAATGGTCTCTAAGAGAGTTCTCTTTCAGGTCAAAAGCTATGACTCTTGTGATAAATAGAACAGGGACCCAGAGTGATTCAGTGAAGAGTGTTGGATTTGGAATTAAAAGAACTGGATTCAAACATCACCTGCCACCTATTAGCTGTGTGAACTCAAACTAGTCATTTAACCTCTTTGGACCTTAGATTCTTTTTCTCTAAAATGAAATTGTACTAAGTGACCTTCAAGGGTCCTTCTAGCTCTGAATGTGTGATCTTGTGATTTCTTTTCTTTTTTTTTTTGGAAGTAATTAGAATTAAGTGACGTGCTCAGTTTCACGCAGCTAGTAAGTGTCTACTGAGGTGAAATTTGAACTCAGATCCTCCTGACCTGGTGCTCAATCCATTGCACTACCTAGCTGCCCCATGATCATGTGACTGTGAAATTTAAGGGTTGGGTGACAATGGGACAGAAGCTAGGCAGACAATAGAAGCAATTATATATAAAGAGTGCTAACTCTGGAGCTAGGAGATTCGAATTCAAATTTAAAATGAAGGGATTAAACTAGATGGTCTCTGAGGTTCCTCTCTCTCGCTCTCTCTCTCTCTCCACATATATACATATATACACTCATATATAGTATATGTATATATATATATATATATATATATATATGTTAGATATTTTATATTTTTATAATTCATTCAAGGTGAGGATACTATAATGCGAAGAATGCAGAACTATAAATCAGAAATGTGAGTTTTAGTCTTCTGCCATTGCTTCTCAGCCTTATATCCTTGGAGAAGGGAAGGAAGGGAATAAGCATTATATATTCCCTACTATGTGCCAGGCACTGTGCTAAGCATTTTACAAGTTTTTATCCCCTTTTTTTTTTAACAATTGAGGAAACTAAGGTTGACATGGGTTAAGTGACTTGCTCAACATAGCTAAGTGTCTGAGGTCAGATTTGAAATCAGGGCTTCCTAAGCCCAAGGCAGGCACTCTATCCACTATGTGAAGTGATTTCACTTACTCAGTTTCCTCCTCTGTAAAATAAAAAGGTTAAAATAAGTTCCCTCTAAGGTACCTTCTAGTTGTAAGATTTTATGTTCTAAGATTTTTTTTTCTAGCTCTGACATTCTATTTTTAAGATTGTCAAGTCCTTTCCAGCTCTGACATACTCTATTCTATTCCCAAGTTACTAAATTCTAAGGTCCCTGCTACCTTTATATTCTATTAGTCAACCAACAAGCATTTATTAAACAACTATTATATGCCAAGTATGGTGGTGGGTCCTGGATATATAAATACAAAAGTGAGATAGTTTCTGTTCTCCAAGAGTGTACATTCTAATGAGAAGGTACAAAATGTTCGTGGATAAATAAATGCAGAATAAATCAGAAATAAGTGCAAGGTTATTAGGGAGAGGGGCAAATTTTTTTTCCAGTGGTTTACTGAATATTTTTATTCTCCACATAAAAACCATTAAGGATCTGGCCTGTGGGCTGGTCAGGGACCACATCTCAGGTAAATGGCTCCACACCCCACCCCCATGAGGGGGTCTGAGATGAGAACAGATAATCCCAGTCCAGTTATAAGATCATAAAGGGAGGTCTTCCAGCAGACAGTCAGGTGATCAAATACAACTGTACTGACACAGTTCTAACAAAGCAGTGAAAATATCGCAGAGTGGCGAAAAGGAAAGGGGAGTTAAACAGCAGCGACCCCTGTCAACACCAACAACAAAAAATGGTCTGGTATTCTTAGGATGCCAACTCCTATCAGAGGGGTCAGGAAAAGTCCTCTACAATCAATCAGTCAGTCTTTAAACATTTATTGAGCACTTAGTGTGTGGCAGACACTGTGTTAAGTACTGAAGATACAAAAAAAGAGACAAAGGAACTCAAGGAACTTACAGTCTAATGGGGAAGTGCATTCAACCAAGTTGCATACAGAGTTACACAATCTGGAAGAAACGTGCGTGGAAGGCCGAGTAGGTTAGATTTCATTCTTCCCTCCAGGGTTCTCCATTATCCTTTAGGGACTGAGGGAGAGGGGTATCTAGGTTCTTTGCAAATGGCTTCAGTCCCCCATTGAGGATGTTCCCTCAAATGTGGTAGGGGGAGGAGTCCCCCTGCAACCCAGCTGCATTTATCCACTCACTATCAGATTAGCTTTTACAGAAAAACATTTACATCAGAAGATATAATCACAAGTATTAGAAACTTACTCCCTCAACACATGGGAGGCATAATCCTCTCCTTTTTGTACCACCTTAGTCTCTGGGGAGGGAAAGGGGTTTAGATTTGATTAAATTCATGGTTTACCTCAGTTCCAATAGCACAGTCCCACTTCCAAGTCAGAAAACTCCCTCAGGGTAACCTGGCTTCTCAGGGCTTCCACTCTGGCCTGACTTGCTATATCTTACTGCCTTCAATGCTGGCTCCAATACCAAGGTCCTCTGGGGATCACTTTTGGAACCTGAAATTAAGGATAAACAACACACAACAGAAACAGATCAATTTCTCTCAGAGCCAGGGTTAACAGAGGGAGAACAGGGAAAAGAAATCCTTCCTCCTCTCACTGATTCAGTTCAGAGCACCCATGCTGTGAGTGAATGCACGGTGGGAAGGAGACGGCAGGAAGCTTCAATCTCACTAGTTTTTTTGTTTATTTTATCTAATATTTTTTCCAATTACATGTAAAGACAATTTGCAGCATTCATTTTTGAAAGATTGTGAGTTCCAAATTTTTCTCCCTCCCTTTTCCCCTTCCCAAGATGGCAAGCAAACTGATATAGATTATACATGTGCAATCTTGTAAAACATATTTCCACATTAGTCATGTTGTGAAAGAAGAAATAGAACATAAGGGGAAAAAATGAAAAAAATGAAAAATGAAAATAGTATGCTTCAGTCTGCATTCAGACTCCATCAGTTCTTTCTCTGGATGTAGATAGCATTTTCCATCAAGAGTCTTTTGGAATTATTTTGGTTCATTGTGTTGCTGAGATAAGTCAAGTCGGTCATAGTTGATCATCAAACAGTATTATTGCTATTGGGTATAATGTTCTCCTGGTTATTTTCACTCAGCATCAGTTCCTACAAGTCTTTCCAGGTTTTTCTGAAATGTGCCTGCTCATCATTTCTTAGAGCACAATAGTATTCCATTACATTCATATACCACAACTTGTTCAGCCATTCCCAAATTGCTGGGCATCCCCTCAATTTCCAATTCTTTGCCATCACAAAAAGAGTTGCTATAAATATTTTTGTAGATGGAAGTCCTCTCCCCTTTTTTGTGATCTCTTTGGGATATAGACCTAGTGGAATCTCACTAGTCTTAAAGACAAAGGCAAATAATCAAAGGAGGTTATACCTGCCCACTTGGTAAAGGATGTAGAGGTCTCCATGTTAGGCCATCTGGGCGTGCTTCAAAGGCTCTTCCAGGGTTCTTCCATATGAGAAAAACTCAGCATGCCCAGACAAACCTGGGTTACACCAGGATAAATAGGAAAGGATTAATAGAGGGAAGGTGCTGGAATTAAGAGGAGTCATGAAATGCTTTCTGTAGAAGATGGAATTTTATTTGGGTGAGAGAGGTCAGTAAATACAGAAGATGAGGGAGGAACATTCTAAGCATGGAGAACAGTCAAAGAAAAGGCCCAGCATCCAGAGATAGTGTCTTGTTCAAGAAAAGCAGGAAGGACAGTGTCACTGGATCCAAAGGTTCATGTCAGGGAATATAAAGTATAGGATGTATCACCAGCTGAACCTTGAAGAGCAAAGGCACGGTGGCATTCTAGGCATGGGAAACAGCATTGCAAATGTACAGAGATGGGAGATGGAATGTTGTTTCTGAGGTCCACTTGACTACAACACAGAGTGCTTAAGGGGAAGTGAAACAGAATTAGTCCTGATCAATAGGTTGACTCATGACTAGGAAGGGTTTAACATGTGACATTTTGTCCTAGGAACTTCTTGAATATTGGAGTAACATGGTCAAACCTGTGCTTTTAGGTGCATCAATTTAGGTAACATTAACCTGTTAGCTGTATAGAGGATGAACTGGAGGGGAGAAATATTGGATACAGGTAGATGGATTAGGAAAACGTTGCTATAGTCCCAAGATAGCACTAGTACAAGGGAGGGGTAATGAGACCAAACTAGAGGGTAGTTGTGAGTGGAGAAAATGGGCCAGATACATGAAGTGAAGAGATAGAATTGAAAAGACTTTTCTGCCTAATGGATTTGTAGGGGTGACTAAGAGGGAAGAGATGAGGATGATGTCTAGTTGTAAACCTCTATATAATGGACCAAGACATGGGGAGGGGTAAATCAGCCCTCCCATACTCCCACAACATCAACCCCCACTATTGCAAGCTAGAAAGTTGTGGTGTGTAGGGTGGTTTGGGTTCATTTTTGCATCCCCCTCCTTCCATGGAATGATCTGAGACCCAGGTGTGGGCCTGTTGGGCAAGCGAAATATAAAAGTCATTATTGGGGATGCTTTTAGGGAGCTCCTGAAACCCAAGGGAGCCTCCTTGCTGACTGACTTTTTTAAACCCTCTTGCCTGCAGTATTTATTTGTTTTCATTGTCTGAACTGTTTTAAAATTACCTTTGAGAATTGCTTCTACCTGAGGGTATTGGAACGATTTCAGTAAAAGGACTGGTTGCTTAAACCCTCCGGTTTTGAGTGGTCTATTGTACCAGATACAGGATGGTGATCCCTGACACTGGGTAACAAGAAGAATAGTAGAAACTTCATCATAAATAAGGAAGGCAGGGAGTGGAGAAAATTGGGAGGGGGCGGTAATAACCAGTTCAAATTTGGACATGTTGATTTTTGAGATGAGTCCAGCAAGCAGTTGGGCAATCTATGGTCTAAAGTCTCTTTGATCTAGGACATTTTCTATTCTGTGTTCTGTATTCTACTGTCCATTCTAGCTCTGATATTTGCTGATTTTACATAAATAACAATGGGATGAATAAAGTAAAATGGCCAAAACCTAGAAAAATAATTAGTGATTATTCCTGGAACCAAAGACGCAGGATTGAATACATGACCATTTGGCCAAGAAAACGGTTAATAAAAAATCCATAGAAATTGAGAAAACAGGAGAAGTACTATAATAGAATTCCAACAGAAAAAAAATACCATGTTTCCAAGAGTAATCTTTATATAACATCTTGACCTGAAGAAAGAATCAGTCATCAAGGATTCTGGCTTGGGTTTCCATCCATGTCCATGGAGCAGGACAAAACTAATTAACCCCATGTAGAGAGTAAGCACTATATAAGTGTTAGTTGTCATCATCGTTGTCATTATTAAGGGGAGGGGTTCACTGAGGGCAGAGACTTTGTATTTCTAGAGTCTAGTACAGTGCCTGACACAAGGCATGAATTTTTAAAAAGCTTATTTGATTGATGATTAATTGATTGAAGTATATTCTCGCTACCTGCATTATTCTCAGGCTTGTCAGGAGGAGAGTGTCTTGTAAATCTTAATGCAATTTAGGAATGTTAATTGATTGTTATTGTCCATTACTGTTATTTACAGACAAAACTTCTTTAAGCTTAACAGTTTTGAGGGGACAAAACTGGTCTGGCAGATTTAGGGTCTGTCACTTTGTTGGGAGTTCTCCATTGTTCTGAATATTCTAAAGTCTATGAATAGGAGGCTGATGCTACCGTCAAAATTCCTTGATCATGACTTTGGAGCTGTGAATCTGCTCGGGCTGCTTTCATCTTCCTTCAGTCTGATATGCCTTTGTTTTGTATCTTAGGGAGTAAAACCTTACCTCATTACATCAGGGGTTTGGGATTTGTGTTCTGAGTTTTTTTCTCTCCTTCCTTCCTTTCCCTGACAACCAAGTTTTCAACCTGGAATTAGGAGTCAGAAGACTTGGGTTCAAATCCAGGATCTTTTACTCACCACTTCAAGTCACTCTGAGGATCTTGGCCAACTTATTTTCCTGTCTTATGGTCTCAACTTTCTCATCTGTAAAATGAGGTTTGCTTCCAACTCTAAATAAAGTCTCTGATCATAAAGGCTGAGGAACACACAACTGCTAGAGGTTGTAGAACATACCACAATGTCCAAAGACCTTTTATATCTAACCAAGAGAAGAAAAGACTTTGAGGAACATGATGTGCAGCTTCAAATATCTGAAAGACTGACATTCAGATGGAGAATCGATTTGTTCTGCTTTGCCCCAGAAAATGAAAGTATGAGTAACGGGAGATAGTTATAGGAAGTTAGAGAATGGATTCGATATGAGGACTTCTTTTCTAATACTCAGAGCTGCTCAATAATTAAATGAGCTTTCTCAGAAGTTAGTGAGCACCTCATAACTGCAGATATTCAAGCCAGAGCTAGCTGACCATTAGTTAAGGATGGTATAGAAGGCATACCTCTTGAGGACTCTTCTAGCTCTGGGATTCTATAACTCTAAGATTCTCTGGAATAGAAGAAATGTTGAAGAGTAGAAGTAAATAAAAGTCCAGAAAAGGAATTGCTAGAAGACTAAATCAGTTGGTTAGTCAACAAGCATTTATTAAACACCTACTAAGGTGTTGTTAGGTGATTCAGTGAATAGTACACTGGGCCTAGAGTCAGGAAGACCCAATTTCAAACTCTGGCCTCAGACTATCTGTGTGACCCTGAGCAAGTCACTTAACCCTGTTTGCCTCAGTTTCCTCATCTGTAAATTGAGCTGGAGAACAAAATGGCAAACTGCTCTAGTATCTTTTCCAAGAAAATCCTAAATGGGGTCATGAAGAGTCAGACACAACTGAAAATAACTAAACAACAACAAAACACCCATTATTTGCCAGACACTATCCTAAGCACTGAGGGTACAAAAAAAAGGCAAAAACAATCCTTGCTCTCAAGGAGCTCACAGTCTAATGAAGGCGCAGCATGCATACAACTACGTACCCATAAGATATAGGATGTTAGAAATAATCAATAGAGAGAAAGCACTAGCAATTAATCACTATAAAACAGAGGAAGAAACCAAGAGAAGAACGAAAGAAAATTGGAATTTACTATGTTTTATGAAATTCTTACAAGTGACCATTTAGAGAAATGATGTTTTAGTAGTAAAATAACACATGTAAAAAAATTTATTGTTGTGTGTCAATAGTAAGAGTATGTGAAAATTGCAAATATATAAACAATTGCAAAATGCCAGCTGCACAAGTACAGGACAGAAGAGACAGGAATATAGATTTAGAGTCAGAAGGTGCCTTAGAAGTTTTCTAGTCCAACTCCCTCATTTTATAAATGACAAAACTAAGGCCCATAAAAAGTAAGTTTCTTACCTAAGGTCACGTTGGCAAAAATTGCCATAGTCAAGATTCAAAATCCAAACCCTTTGACTCCAAATCCCGTGTTCTTTTCATTGTATAGCATTGCCTTCTACATAGCTTCATGTGAAAAAGACTTAAGGGCTTTAATAACTTCAAACTTAATAATATAGTTGTGCTGATCACCAAAAGAGCTAATGTGGCCTTTATGTTAATGCCTAATGTTAATGACTAAAATAGTTCTCTGCTTTCTAGTTCTAGTTCTGTAGATCTCTCAGATCCTATCTGGAGTATTATGTCCAGGTCTGGATATTATACTTTAGAGAGGGTATTAATAAGTAGAAGGGTGACCAGGATGATGAGGGTATTTGAAACAATGTTATTCAAAAATCAGTTGAAAGAACAGCTAGCCTGGAGAAGAGGAGACTTTGAGGGGATGTGATAGCTAGTTTCAAATATCTGGAGGACTAAACCGGTCTTACTTTGCCTCTGACTTTGTCCATTCTATTCTCTGTTAGGACTAGAGTATATTCCCTTGACCCTCTCCTCCTGAATTCCTGCCATCATTTAAATTCTAATTCAAGTGCCTCTTTCTTCAGGATTATCCCTAGTCAATAATGATGGTTTCATCCTCCAAATTCACATAGGATTTTGACTGTATGTTTTATGTCCTTATCATCTATTATTTTTATCATATTTATTTGTATATATGTCACAAATGCGAAAATAGTCATCTGATGTCCCATTGAAATATGAAGGTGACCTTGGGCACTGGATGGCTCTGCCAGTAAAGAGTTGACAGATCACCTGCCAAGCTTACAGCCAGGCTTAGCATACAAGTCTAACAATCAGCTGTGTGTCTCTCATCTAAGAATTTGTCTACTAAGCACAAAGTTATATTCACATCCACTCCCTTAAAATTATTTACAAAGGTCCAAAAGGGTCTTTGTCTTGTGTCAATGGGGGGAGATTTCTTGAAGTAGTAATATGTACATGCCATATATCCCTACTGGAATATAAGTTCCATGAGGGCAAGGACTGTTTCTTATTTAAAAGTCTATATCTCCCCAGGATTTCATTATACCCATAGTGGCCAGTTAATAAATTGAATTGAATTGAATTGACTATGGATAACCAATTGATCCCAATTATTTTTTAAATATGAAAAACTTAAATGTTTGAATTGCAAGAGAAACTACCATCATTGCTTATTCTTAAGCCCAGACATTATCTGGGGACTGGGGTAGAAGGAATTTCTGCCTTAGTCTATTGGCTGGAATGAAATGATTAAAAGATCCTCGCTGCAGATGTAATCACCCAATAAATAGCACCACATTCCCTACTCATGGGAGAGGTATTTTAGAGGCTCATCATCCTATGTTTCTTAAGTCTTTGTCTTCATTATCACTAACAAGTGGTGGGAAATAGATTGCTTGATGTTTACCATGGGGAGGAAATTTTGTTATGCTAAAACGTTCTCTGTGATGCTATCTGCCATAGATATCTGTGTAAAGACATAAAGCATGGCAGCATGGGAAAATGTGATTTTTGTTCTAAATGGAAAATTGAGGAAATGCGATGGGGAGGAAGGTTTGTAGAATAGATGCAGGAACTCTGATGAAGTTATCTCTCTCTTTCAGCTGGGCCACTTAGTAAAAAGGTTTTTTTTCCTACCAGGTTCCCAAACTGTATTGGATGCCATCTGAATTATCTATAATCTTTTGCCATCCTCCTGTGCTGAATGAGCCAGTACAAAATGAAAAATCCCATCTAGGACAACAACATTCTCAAGTATTATAGGAATGATGATCACCTTTCAAGAAAACTATTTCCCCCAAAAAATTGCTCAGTTTTTTAATGAAATTTTTATTTTTTCCAAGCTAAAGCTATAATGAAGTTTGTTGTAGAAGGGGAAGAAAATGGTCGAAATTATCTTGTGGGAATGGTAGTAAAAAATGTAGGGCCATGTAGAGGTAGAGCAGCCACATACCCCAACATAAGAGCTGTCAATGTAAGCAAAAGGAAAATTTTGGCAACAGACTCACAGTACTAGTTGTAGCTCATGGAAAAGATTCACACCAGGGATTGTTCAGAGTAATCCTATTATTTAGTTGAGGCAGAACAGGAGTTACAAATTGTGGTCAGGTCAAGGACTCAGCATAGGTCCCATGTGTGAAATGGCGTAGAGTCCCATACTTTTCTTACTTCTTGGGAAAGTCACAAAGCTGAATGGATCTGAGCCCCAGGATGCTATGTAGAGTATAGAGTAAGGAGGGGAGAATTTCTCTGGAGAGATCTCATTAGTCAGTGGGATAGAGTAAAAAAAAAAAATAAAGAATGCTGGATTTGGATATGGATTTGAGTCTGTCTCTGCTTCCAGATGTGTCAAATATGTGGCCAATGGGAGCAAAACAGATTAAAATGTAATTGGGAAACAATAAATGAGAAATATAATAGAACCTGGATGATGTTAACGTGATTTTTAAAAAATATGGTCCACAGAGATCCTCATGAATAGTTCAATGGCCCCATTTCTTTTAGAGTTTGACATTGCTGTATTACTTGGATAGGTCATTTCCCCTCTTTGTATTTGAATTCTTTTCCCCATCTAAAAAAAAATCCAGAAGGACAGAAGTGGGGGAGAGGAGAAAGAAAAATGCTATAGAATTAGTTGATCTCTAAGGTAATTCCTAATTTGCCTGGGAATTGAGAGAATGAGCCAGGAATATGACCTGAATCCATTCTGATCATTGAGAGAATTGTCTGTAGTGATATCAGACCTCAGGTATGGCCATAGAGTACTCATGAGCAGTTTCTGAAGTATTTTTCTCGTTCCCAGCTAGGACACAGCCTTTAGAGGAAGGACATCACTGGCTGACAACAATACTTTTTTCATCCTGAGCCATGGAGACTGACTGGTCAAGGCATGGTGTTGTCCCTCTTTAGTTATGGAAGATGTGAAGGGAATCTCTCTTCTTTTTGAATGCTGCACTGGGTATCTGCCACAACCATGGCAAACACCTTTGCTGAGCATACTTTTCCCTGTTTTATGCCTCACTTGATACTGGTAATCAGAGAATTATTAAGTCAAGGTACCTCTGTCATTACATCTATCAAGAATTTGCTTATGATCTTGACATGTACATAGGAGATGCTTTTTTGGATGACAGCCAAAGCACTATGGGGCCTTCTAGTCTCTGCACATTTCAGTCAATAATGTGAAGGTGAAGATGTAGTTTGCTTTAGAGCATCATTTGTAAAAGAGCCTGTCTGTTTGGTTCACGTATTTTCACCAACTATACCCTCAGTATGCACATATATCATGCACATATAGATTTCATAGAGATGAGATATTAAGTGCATTTTCTCTGTCCACCTACCAAGACAAATTGTGAAAGGGGTGAAGTTTTGGTGTTCCTTTTCCCCTCCTCATCCTGCCACCTCAATTTTACCCATAATCTCTATCCTACACCCCATCAAAACCTACTCTTAAGGAAAAATCCAATTATGATATAAATTGAAGCTATGTGAAACAATGGATGAAATTTAGGAGGCAAAAGAACCTGGGGTTCAGATCATGACTGCCATTTACTGTCTGTGTCCTTCGATCTCTCCACACTCAATTTTCTCAGCTACAAAATGGGACTTCTTAAGGCTATTAAGGGAATAAAATGAAAAAAAATGTAAAAGTGCATTGTAAATGTAGAGTATCACATTCATTCAATATTCAGCAATTAGTTAAATACCTACTATAGAAAGATCACACTTTGTTAAGTTCTAGGAGAGATACCCAGATTTGTAGGATAGCATCTCTCTATAGGGGCAGCTGGGTGGCATAGTGGATAGAGTGCCAAGCCTGGAATCAAGAAGACATGAGTTAAAATTTGACCTTGGACACTTATTGGCTATGTGACCCTGAGCAAATCACTTAGCCCTATTTGCCTCAGTTTCCTTATTTTTAAAATGAGCTGGAAATAGTAAGCCACTTCAGCATCTTTGCCAAGAAGACTGCAAATACTCAGCAAAGAGTTGGACAGGACTGAAAACCACAACATATATAGCATTCAACTTATGAGTGTGAACTATTGTTATAAGATTTAGTTGTTCCTCAGAAATGTTCAGATTTTAATTGGGATGATATTTTCAGTCAAAGGAGTGAATCTTTAATGGGAAATCTTTTGACATTAGCTGGGAAAATATTAGGGGAATGGCAGTCTTACTGATGACAACCACAGAGAACTTTTCAGACTATCCCAACTCTCAATGTGTGTAACTCAGAGGTGAGACATGCCATCATGCTCTCATCCCCAGACTTCTCCATATCTGGGTCTCACCAGCAGCATTCTTGAAGAAGAATCACAGAGGCACAGATGTCCATGGATGGCATCTGCCCAAAAGAACTATCCATGGGTCATCAAATCCTGAGTATTCAAATATATATTACATAAAAGCCAGAGAATCGGTGGTGGCATATGACAGTCGCAACACCTAATACATCCTCAGGGTTGTACTAATATCTCAGGGTGTGCAATATCCAGAATAAAGAATACACCCTACCCTTGTCAGTTCTTGACTCCACATTTTAGGAGGAACATTAACAAAATGGAACCCATCCAAAGGAAGACAATAAGGATGAGGAGAATACTGGAGATTAGACTATTAGATTGGTTAAAGAAACTGAAGATGTTTAACCCAGAAAAACAGAAGACTTTAAAAGCATGTGATAGCTTTCTCCAAATACTGGAAGGCTGTTGTATAGAAATAAGCTTAGACTTGTTTTTCTTATGCACAACAGTAAAATCAAGCACTAATGAAAGGAAGCTATAAAGAAGCAGACTTCAGGTCAATACAAAGTCCTAAAACTTAGAGTTGTCCAACAATAGAATGGACTGAGCAAGTACCAACCATTCCAATGGACATCTTTAGGAAGAGGCTAGATGGTCCACTTGCCAGAGGTGTTGTAAAGGGATTATTTTCTTTAGTACAACACAGTACAAGTACCTATTGGACTACATGCCCACTTTTCCCTCTCTGAGAGCCTTTGAATTCCCAAGATGAAAATTCAACGTACCCCTTGTACGTTCCTGCATTCTGTTCCAATGTGCCATGTCTCATCCTATTTCTAGCTTTTCCAGAATCAGTTGCTGGACTTACTTGTCATCATCAGCTTCAACAAGTCCAGGCACTGTACTAAGTACTGGAATTATAAAGAAAGACAAAAACACAGTCCTTGCCCATACACAACTCACATTTTAATTCAATTCAATGTCATAAAGATTAATCAAGTGCCTACGATGTGCCAGGCATTATACTAAGTGCTGAAGACACAAAGATAGGCAAAAACACAGTCTCTGCCCCCATGGAGCTCACATTTTAATGAGGGACAACACAAATACAACTGTATACATACAAGTTGTACAAGGCAAATGGGAGGGAATCTCAGAAGGGAGCCATTAGCAATTGATGGGGAGGGTAGATCAGGAAAGGCTACTCATTGAAGGTGAGGTTGGAACTGCACCTTAAAGGAATGGTCAACAAGGCTCAGTAGCTCCTTTGCCTCCCCTTTCTCTGGCCCTTAACTCCATACTGGAACAGCATTCCTTCTCCATTCCAACTACTAACTTCCCTTGAGTCTCTGAAGTCCCTGCTAAAATTCTGTCTTTTATTTGAAGTCTTCCTCACTAGTGCTTTCACTCTGTCATTTTGTATCCATCCTATTCATAGGTTGCTTTATCTGCATGTTGTCTCCCCCCTTTAGATTGTAAGTTCCTTGAGGACAGGAACTTTTGCCTCTTTTTTTATCCCCAACGTTTACACAGTGCCCAGCACATAGAAGGCACTTAATAAATGTTTATTGATTGATTAATACCAAAAATAATGAAGTGAAGAATGAAGATTTAATAAACTCTTTCACCCAAACTGTGCCCCTTCCCAAACATGCCCATTTGCTTCAGAGCTGCCAGAGACAGCACCATAAAAGAATCAACAAATTCCATTAATTTATTTTAATTTACTCCAGTCTCCCTCTCAAATTATAATTAATTTGGGAGTAGGAGTAGATAATGAGGGCAAACAGAGAGCTATGTCCTTGCTAAAAGGCATAGCTGATTTAAAGAACGTTCTATTTAAATATAAGCCCCCCACAGGAGCTTTCCCACTTCGCTCCCACTTTCTCTGCATCCTATTAGCCCTGTAAATATTTGGCCTGGGCTAGGATATTTCTGTGAAATCATGAATCAGCTATAAGCCCAGCAAGAACAGCCAGGGGATGTGGGAGAGTCTTGTGAAATAGAAAGAACATTAGATTAGAAGTCGGAAGACGAGTTTAATCCCCAGCTTTGATGCCTGTTAGCTGTGTAACTTTGGATAAGTCACTTAGCCTTGGTTGCCTCATCTGTAAAATGGGGATAATTATCCTTGCCCTACTTGCCTCCAAGGTCTATTGTAAGGATAAAATTAGATAACAGGGAACACTTTGTAATTATTAAGTCCTCTATAAATCTGAGTTATTACCATGGAAACCAACTACTGGCTGAAATTCTGCTCACTGTTGGAAAAAGCCACTCCTATTCCCCCAGCATTGTTTTCACCGCTTTCCTTCCCATCTCAAGTATCTAGGCAATTCTTCAGTCTCCATGGCATCCATCAAAGCAGTGCAGTACAATGCAAAGTCATTGGGCAAAGAGTCAGGATAAGTCAGTTCTAGTCCTGGACATGACATTAATTCAGTGAGTAGGCTCTGGAAAGTCAGGTCACCTCTGTGAGCTTCATGTGCCTCCTCTATAAAACCAAAGGGAAGGCTGAGCTATTGATATCAGAGCTTTTTATTTGGTGTCCCTCAGGCCTCTCCCCACCTGAATCCATCATCCACACAACTGCTAAAATGATTTTCCTAAAGTTTTGAGCAGACAGTGTTACCATCCTACTCAACGAAGTCCAATGGCTTCCTAGTACTTCTTGGATCAAATAATAAATTACAAATAAGGAAAATATTGTCAAAGAAATTCACTTTTCAGATATGAATTAGACTAAGTGACCTCTGAAATTCTGTCCAGTTCTAACATGCTATGATCCTATTTGTCATTTAAAACCTTTCACAGGGGGAAGGTAGGTGGCTCAGTGAATAGAGCACCTGCCCTGGAGTCAGGAGGATCTGAGTTCAAATCCGGCCTCAGATGCTTGACACTTACCAGCTGTATGACCTTGGGCAAGTCACTTAACTCCAATTGCCTTGCTTTTTCCTCCTTCATAAAGCAAAACAACAACAAAAACTTTTCACAACCAGACTCTCTTTCCAGGCTGAAAGACACCTTTGTTTTCCACACGTGCTTTACATCCCAGGCAAACAAATGTACTTGTTCTCTAAACATGACATTCTGTCTCCCACCTCTGCCTTTGTAACCTCTGGTTCCTAAACCTGGAATGCTTTACACACTTACTATGTGCCTAGTTCTATGTTTCAAGACTGTTTGGGAGAACAAGTCTTTTCCTAATTAATATTGGGGTTCATTACTCTCCCAATCAGAAATGATTTTGTTTCTTCTTGCCCCAATAAGCATTTGTTAAGCAACTGCTCTTACTGGAGAAATAAGAGCAAAAATTCCCTTAAGAATTCCCTCTCCCCTACTCCGTATAGTAGAAGATAAGCTCCTTGGGTGCAAAAACTATTGCATTTTTGACTTTGCAATCCCAGCACCTGGCCCATAGTAGGTGTTTAACAAATACTGAATTCCATTGATTTGAGTTCCCTGATACCCTAGTAAGCTCAAAGAGCTTTCCAGAATGAGGAATTTCACCTCTTAATCACTTTCTCATATTTTGTTTTGAATCATACCTTCCAGGACTTGTCCAAAAGTGTAGAATTAAAAAGGAGGGGGAAAGTAGTCTAGGTGGCCTTTGGGAAATTACATAGTGTCTCCAATGATCTCACATTTCTCCCTGAAACAAAGACATATCTGTTTTTTTAAGCATGCTCCAATCAGCACTCAGAGTTCATTAGTTCTCTCTCTGGAGATAGATTTTTCAGCATGAGTCCTTTGTCTTGGATCATTGTTTTGACCAGAATAACTAAGAAAGACCTATACTTTTAACATCAGTATTCTTCCAGAAATGTGGTATGACTGTGAGCAATGAAATACCACCGTCTATAAATAATGATAAGCTGTAGGTCACACGAAGGACAATAGAGAGACATGTGGTGGGAGATGAGCGGACAGCAACATATCATCGATAAAGATTGTGCAGGAGAAGCCATGTAAATGATGTCATGAGAGAGATACGTAGCAGAAAAAAAGAGGTGGGCTGGTCAGGTTGTGAGAGAGAGGGATAACTTACGGGTTGCCAAAGGGTTCAGATGGAGTCCATAGTCAAATAATCTAAAAGAAGGCCCCAGGCTTGTTAGGCAGAGCCTCTGGGAAAGATTTAAAGGAGGAGAAAGAAAATAATTACATGGGATAAGAAGGTATAACTGGAATCAAATCGAGAGAGAGAACCCACATTGACCTATCAACCAACAAGCATTTAAGTGCCTACTATGTGCCAGGCACTAGGTTTTGACCTGGGATGGCAAAAACAATCAATGAAACAATATTGACTCACAAGGGGCTTATATTCTAATAATGTGTAATAATATAATAAGAATTCTTAAATTTTAATAAAAAACCCCAAAAGTGCATAGTTAAGTATATACAGATTATTATAAAGGAAATTAGCACATTGTTGAATACAAGGTAGTTGGAGAGGAAAGAAATTTGTATTTGGGGGGAATCAGGAAAGACGATGTAGATGATGGTACTTGAGTTGTATCTTGAGGGAAGAAAGGGATTCTATGAAGAAGGAGGAATGCATTTCTGGCCAGTACAAAGGCACAGAGATTGGAGATGAGCATCAGAGGACAGAAAGGACAGTTTGACAGGATTGGTAAGTGAGAGAAAAGTAATGTTCAATCATGCTGGAAAGATGGACTGGGTCCAGGTTGTGAAGGGCTTCCAAAGATAAACAGAGGAGTTAACATACTAAAGTTAAACAGAGGAGGCAATAGGGAGTCACTGAAGTTGATTGAGTAGGAGAGTGACATGGTCAGTTCTGCATTTAAGGAAAAACATTTGGTGCCAATATTTAGAACGGTCTGGAGTAGTAACAAACTTGAAGCAGGGAAACCAAAGTGTCATAATTACATTTCCCTGTCTTATTTCTCTTTACCAGACTGTAAGCTTCTTGAGGGTAGGAATCTTATCTCATTAATCTTTTTATCTCCTCCTGCATTGAGCATAGGATTTTGAACACAATAAAAAGTAATACATATTTGCTGAATGAATGGTAACCCAGTCCTGAACTAGCACTAAGAATATGAAATACTTACAGAAGGAAGGAGGACCCCATTCACCAGCACATCTGGCTCTCTCTGACTTCCAAATCCAGACATCTCATGGTGATGAGTACAGTGCGGTGCAAAGGGTGCTGGGTTTGAACTTAAAAGACCCAGATTCAAATTCTAAATCTGTCATTTGCTACCCCTGTAACCTTGAACAAATCCCTTCACCTCTCTTGGCCTCTGGGAGCTCATCTCAGAAAGGCTTGTAGACGTGTGAGGTCTCTTTCTATAAACCTACAATCCCTTGAACTGTGTAATAGGCAAAGCACGTTCTACCAGCATTGCACAGGAGGTGGATTATCTCTTCTTAGGGAAGCGGCCCCCACCTGCTCTTTTTCCTCTGTCTTGCAGACTCAAGGCAGTGGTTCTGACCAAATCAGTGTTCTGTCTCTTCAAAGCCCACTTTCACCAGTGTCCAGAGCCAGGCAGGCCTGGGACTCTAGGCAAGCCATTTCCTCATGCTGAGTCTTGGTTTCTTTATTGATCACATGACTGTATAGTGTTTGCCTTGCCTACCTCCGACCAAATGAAAATGAGTATGAAAAGCACTTTATAACCCTTAAAGATTGGATTAATGTGAATAGTATTATCTTTATTGTTGGCATCATTAACCCAGGCCTCCATCCCCTTAGGACAGTTCTGGAAGGGCTAAGACTGGCTAATCTCCAACCTCAGGAATCGTTCTGCAGCTTCCATCCTCCCGGCTCATTGCTATAGCCCAAAATAAATGTTTAATCCTGAGATATTAAGGGCCTGAAAACTCCCAGAATATTCAGAAGGAAGGAGGGGAATCTCAAGGTCCAAAGAGAGCTCAGAATAGCAGTCTTTAGTTTGCTGAACAGAATGGAAGTTAGATCTTGGCCATGT
Source organism: Potorous gilbertii (assembly GCA_028658325.1). Lineage (NCBI taxonomy): Eukaryota > Metazoa > Chordata > Mammalia > Diprotodontia > Potoroidae > Potorous > Potorous gilbertii. The sequence goes on from JAQQSK010000008.1 coordinate 54,403, forward strand.
TAGTGATCACAGACTCGTCACCATGTCTGAACAAGGCTTCACAGTGGCTCAGATCTATTCCAAGGTAAATTAGGACACAGAATTCTAGGGATTCTATAATCTGTTTCTTGTCTTTGGGACAAGTTAGCCTAGTCATTTTTCCTGATAATCAGTGGGGAGGCGTCCAAAACCTCCAAGTAATACCCCCAGATTTGATTGATGCCCCCCTAGGTTGGTCTTTCCAAAGTTGGTACATGTATGCGGGGCAGATATAATAATTTTACAGGTACCAGAGCCCCCCAGGGAAAGGGCAGTAATCTTAATGAGAATCCAAATGTCATAATCACAGAGCTGGACAGAACCTTAAAACATTGAACTTACAAGATCAAGCGGTAATAACCTTTTTAAATCATACTATATTATGGAAATGCTTATTCCATAAGTTTTTTTAAAAGTATTATTATTTTTTTTTAAAAAGAGATAGTAAGGACATTATAACAAAGACTATAGGATAGCAGAGATGAAGGGTCATAGCTTCATAGATTTGAAAGTGAAAAAGACCTTAGGAGTTATCCAGTCCAAACCTCTCACTTTACAGATGGGGAAATGGAGACCCAGAGGAATAACATCTCTTTTCCAGGGTCACACAGAGAATGTTAGACCCAATATCTTATTCCAGTTCAATTAAACATTTCTCAAGCCTGATACCTGGGTCCTCAGACCTCCAGATCCTGCACCCTTGTCAGCAGAGCAGAACCTTAGAACCATCTAGTCCCCAAAGACGAGAAATGATTTGCCTAGAGTCTTGCAGATTTCTCAGTCAGTGGCAATGCAGGATACTTGAACCCATTACTCCTGATTCCCAGACCACTCACCCTAAAGACTATAAAAATACAAGTAGTTATTATCATTTAATAATACTGTGCTCTTTTGTCACATTTCTATGTCTCTAGACCTAAATGAATAAATCATCCTGGGGGTTTAACTTATTTAACTACAGAGATTGATCCCTCTATATGTTCAGAAATAGAGGTTTGCCTTCAGAAAGCTTACATTCTAGGGGGGTATGGTGAATGAAGAGAGAGGACATCCATATGTATGTGTATGTGAGTATATGTGTGCGTATGTTTGTATGTAGTATAAAAGTTTGTGTATTATATATTTATCTATATATATATTTGTATGTGATTTATATGTATATAACATATATGTGTGTTATATGTATGTACATATGTATGTAGCACTGAACTACCCTGGTCCCACTGTCTGAAAGCCATGCAGATTATATTTCACTCCTCCCCCAGGATTCAAACTTTAAAGATGTTTGGGGGTATCTAGACTCTCTATAAATGGTATAACCCTTGCCCTCAAGGATTAGAAGAAAGCAGAAAGGAAGGAAAAAGAAAAAGGCAGGCAACAAACAGAAGAAAGGAGAAAGAAAGGGCAAGGAGGCACAGAGAGATCAAAGATCAGAAACAGAGACAGAAAAGTCACCTCCAAGCCCCTCATTTTACACACAAGAAAACTGAAGCCCAGCAAAGTGACTGTCTTGGCCAAGGGATACAGGGTGATAGCAGGGAGCACAGGCAGGGTAGCAGGTGAAGGCCAATCATCCATATTGCCCTTTTCTTCCTTCTGTGAACCAGAGAGACCTGACTTTTCCCTTCACGTAGCCTAATTGCAGTGTGGGTCCCAGTCACAGAGGGAGCTTCTGTCCCCGACTCTAGGCTAATGACCAGGGCAGTGAGCCAGATGCCTGAAGACCCTGGAACCACCCACAAAGCACTTGCTCTATTAATTACCCATCCATTTGACTAATTCTGGCCTGTTCTCCCTCCTTCCTTTCCAGGTGCTAGAAATAAGCTTCATCTGTGTAACAACCATGAGGAGGAGGGAAAAAATTGTGACAGGAGCACTTTCTCTGTCTCCCCACCCCACACCATTCTCTCTACCTTTTTTTAGTTGTTTTTCGATTGGATTTGATTCATTGGGAACAATGGAAATTCTGGGACGCATGGACTGTTATTAGTTAAGAAAAACACAAGATGGCAGCATCCCCAAGCATTCTGGCCTTGAACAGTGCAAATGGAGTTTAAAATATGTTGATTGTCTCTTGAACATCAGTTACCTACTAACTATGGGAACTTGAACAAGACATTTATCTTCTCTCAGACTCAATTTCCTCATTTGCAAAATGAGACTAATGGTAACACCTACCTCAAGAGTTGTTTTGAGAATCAAATGAGGTAATATATGTAAAGCATTTAGTAAATCTTAAAGCTATATAAGTAATTTATATAGACTATATAAATTTACATAAAAGCCATAAATGCTAGTATTAATTATTATTAGATGACCTTTAAGGTCCCTCAAGATTTGAACTCAGAGTCTTCTCCGACTCCAAATCTAGCTACTGTGTCACCCAACTCCCTCCCCAGAATTTTATAGAGGAAGAAATTAAACCCCAGAGTGGAAAAGTGAGGGTGATTCAAGATCAGAGCTGGATCTAAAATTCACATCTCCTCATTACCAGTGCAAAGCACAAGTCTTTCCCAATCCAAACTCAGTCACAGATGATTCAAATGTTTTACTTCTGTAATAAGGCATTTGTCAGTCTATCCTCAATGGGCTCAGATATAAATAGAGGAATAGGTCACAAAGACTGGATCATTTTTTTATCCTCTTCTCCCCAATGCCTAGCATTGTATTATCTGTTTAGTATTCAGAAACAATAATGAAAATAAATGTTTATTTTTATATGCCTGAGGTAGATAAATAGGGCAAGGTTGACCAGGTCAGACTGGTACCCCAAGTTCAAGATTGAAAGAAATTAGATACTTTTATTCTATATGATAGTTAACAAAAGGAGATTTATTTAGCCCTATCAGGGGAAGGACATTCAGAGTAGAAAAAGGTGTGGATTCAGTTGAATGAAGCTGCCCAGCCTTGGTGCTGTCCATGGTGATGATGAATCAATCTTAAGGACTCCTCTGACTTGTGCTTCCAGTAGCCTGAGCCTGAGTTCTCTGAGCCAATGAAATCATAAGGATAGTTTCAATTCCTTTTAATGATCAAAACAAGTGCAGGTCACTTGGTGGGGGAGGAATGATACTGGCAGCTTATTTTTGCTATTACAGGATTTTCTATCATTTGACATATCACTCCAACTCTATAAGGCAGACAGCACCAAAATTATTGGGCCATTTTCACATTAGAAAACAAAAATGATTCACCTAAAGGCAGATTGCCTGACCCAGTCATGGAACTGCAGTAGATAGTTCACTAGACTTGAAGTCTGGAAGACCTGATTCACACCTAGCTGTGAAACTGAACAAGTCACCCAACGTCTCTCTGCCTGTTTCCTTATCTGTAAAATGGGAGTAATCAATAGCACCTACCTCTCAGGAGGGTTGTAAGGATAAAATACAATAACATTTATATATAAAGTGCTTTGCAAATCTTATTAAAATGCTCTATAAATGCTAGCTATCATTATAATTAATCATTGTTGAAGTCATATAACCAGGAAGTGATTAAAGCAGGACTTGAAGCTGGGTCTTCTATACCAGAGGTATCAAACATTTGTCTTCCCTGGTACATTGTGGCTGCAATACTGCCCAGTGTAGAGAACAAGAGTGAAATGTAATTAGGAAATATTTAATAAAATAAAATACAATGGAACATAGATCAATGGTAATATGTGATTTTCTAAGTCAGTGTGTTACCCACAGGGATCCTTGTTTATGAGTTTGGTGGCCCATTTCTATATGAAGTCAACAAACTACTGTCTACTATGCTGCCTCAATTTCATCTGTGAAACAGATTAAAGCTTAACTCATAAGCTCAACATTCAAGGACCACAAGAGCCTGGCCCAACTTTGTCTCACCAAGTTGGACACTGTCATCCAAAGACATCGGCCAAATCCCTGCCTCTGTGCTTTCATGGGTATAATTCCTGCTGTCTGAAATGCCTCCCATCCCCCCCCACCTCATTCTGAACTATTCCTACTCTATACCCTCTTTAAGACCCAGTCTATCTTCTCTCCTCCCTTAAACTTCTCCCATTAACCTTTATTTTCTTCCTCCACGTAGGTCAGACTCCCTCACTTCAGTTCCTCTCCAGCATGACCTTCCAGGGCAGCATATGGTAGGATATAGCAATGGAATTAACTCTCCAATTTTTAAGCTATTAAAACCCACTTGAATTTTGTTCTATGCCAGTTTATTAGTACTCATCCAGGAAACTAAGATGTGGACATTTAAGGTACAAAGTGTTCCTTCTTCCAGAAATGTTTACATTTTAAGAGAAACTTTCAGTGCCAAACTCCAAAGTGACAATGATAAACATTCAGGCATAGGGGTAGGCTAGTAGGAGCAGAGAATTTAGGTCAAAAAGCATAGAATGGTAGTGACCCAGGATGACATCTAGTCCAAGCTTGATCTAGATAAGCAATATGATAAAGTGGAAAGAATATTAAATATGGAATCAAAGGACAAAGACTTAAATCTTAGCTCCCCATTTACTACCTAGGCAAGGAAATTCCCCCTCTCTGTTCTTCAATTTTCTTCTTTTTTAAAATTAGAAGTTTGGATAAACGATTGCTAAGGTGTCTCCCAGTTCCAAATCCTGTGATCTCTTTATATCATCAACCAGTGATCTCTTTATATCATCAACCATTTGACTGCACCATTTGAACACTTCCAGTAGTGGGAAACTCACTCCTGGGGCAACTTATTAAACCCTTGAAGAACTCTAATTTCTTACATTAAACTAAAGATGCTTTCTTTCCTAGAACTGCTGACACTATAAAAAAAAACTGCCTTCCATCCCACCTGTGCATAAAACTGGAATTAAATGTAGATTCCAGGCCAATCACTGGTCTGATAACAACACTGACAGTTATTAGAAACTGCACAGATCATGATGACCAAGTTTGGTCTCAGAGGAGAGTTGAAAAAACACAACCCTTTACAGAAGTGATAGATTAGGATATGGAATGTTGCTTATTCGAACACAGGCAGCAATGACATATCACTCTGGTTTTCCACAACTGCTTTTTTTATATTTTTTGTTACAAGGAATTGGAACTGGATAAGGGATGGGGAAGTGGTATAGTTAGAATATATTTGGTTATATAAAAACAAGACATCCTAGGAGGGTCTCTACACCCAATCACCTAACTCCTACTATAGAACCCAGGAAAAAAAAGGAAACAAGTTCTCCTAACTGGTAAGATGAGAGGAGCTAGGAGTCATGGGGAAAAGTAGATAGAGAGAGGTCATGGAAACCTTCATTATATAAAACTCCATCACCCAATAAGCAGTCATCTAGCCTCCATTTGAACACATCCATTTGAACTCATGGGGCAATTCATTCAGTGCTTGGGGAACTCTAATTCTTCATTAGGAATTACACTGTCTTAGAGTAAAAAGACCTGCTTCCACCAGTATTATGTGACCTTGGACAAATCACTTCATTTTTCAAAGTCTCAATTTTCCCCTCTGCAAAATGGGATTATTCCCATACTGCCTCAAAGGACGTTTGTAAACCTTAAAGAGATGTATCTGTGTTAGCTGTAGTAATTATTACGACTAATAGATGTACACTTTTTCAGAATTGTGGAAAGTGTTTTCAGTCCCAGGGTGCCATCTGGAGGATTTTAGGAATCAATACATAAGAAGGGGACTCGAACACATCCAGTTCAACTCATTACTGAGCAGGAATTCCTCCACAATATTCCCAACATGCAGCCATCAAGTCTCTTCCTAAAGACTTCCAGAGATGGAGAACACACTGCTGATCTACTGAGTCAACCGATTCCATTTTTGGACAACTCTCATTTTTAAGGAGGTTTTGGGGTTGTTTTTGTTTTTGTTACGTGAAGTCAAAATCTCCCTCTGCAACTTACCTGTACTGGTCTTAGTTCTGTCCTCTGGAGTCATACAGACCAATTCTAATCCCTATTCCATGTGACTGCCCTTCGAATATTTATAGACAACTATTATATCCTCTGTTGCCTACAGCTCCTTAAGTTTTCTCTTTTCCAGATGAAGCAATCTAAGGTCCTTCAACAGATCCTTATGTGCAGAGGTGTGTTGGTTAAATGTTTAACAACTGGCCTCTCCAGGGGTTGGGGGAGAGAGGTGTATGCAAGACATCCTTTTCAATTTAATGTGCATTATTAACATTTTCTCTATCACTTTCTTCAGTCTAGACAATTAACGAAACAATGAAGAAAACTCTGTACATAGCCTTTGCCAATTTCCAAGCTATAAATGCTCACACTGAAAACTTAACAACCACTCAGCTCTCAAGAACTGGCAGCACACCACTGCCTATTTGACATGGTTCCAGTCTCCCTCCTCTAGACATGATCAGTTTGTCAAGGCAGGAGACAGCTTGATTATTCCTTCTTTCCTTCATTTTTTTCTCTCTTCCTTTTCCTCCTTCCTTTTGAACACTGTGCTTCTCTGCCCTATGCATGTATCTCCCTAGGCTTCTATCTCACAGTGTTAAATAATAGCTTTGTTTAAAGCTTGCAGGCCTCTAAAAAATCCAGGTCTTTTTCACAGTTCTGATTTCAAGCCATATTTCCCCCATTCTCAATCCAGTTCAATGCAAAGAAGCATTTATGAAGTACTTGCTGTATAATATGTAAGATACACAAGTAAATACAAGTAATGAGGGGATGGAGGAGACAAGGAAGGGCTGTATCAACTGGGAGATTAGGAAAGAAGAAAGGAAAGAAGGAGGAAAGGAAGGAAAGAAAGGTAAAAGAAGGAAGGAAGGAGAAGGAAAGGAAGGGAGGAGGGAGGGAGAGCATAACCTTTTTTAAGAACCTACTATGTGCCAAGCATTGTGCTAAGAGCTTTACAAATGTTACCTCCTTTGACCTTCACAACTAGGAGCTATCATGATTCCTATTTTACAGCTGAGGAAACTGAAACAGATAAAAATTAAGATTCTGGTCACAAAGCTAGAAAGTATCTGAGGCCAGATTTGGATTCAGGTCTTTCTGATACCAAGGCCAGCATTCTCTCCATTGCACCACCTAGCAGGGCAGTGACATAATCACATCTGACCTTTAGGAATATTAATTGGTAGCTGTATGGAGGGTGGGTTGTAGAAGGGAGAGATGGAGGGGAGGGAGTGAATTAAGAAGCTATTGCAAGAGTTAGATCCAGAATGATGAGGGCCTAAACTAGAGCAGTAGCCATATTCAACAGGAGAGAATAGAACAGGTACAATAGAGGTGGAAGTAAAATCCACAAGACTTGTCTATGAGGGAAAGGGAAGAGCTGAGATTGCTGAACCTGAAAAAATGGTAGTGCTCTCTATAGAAATAGGAAAAAGTCAAGCGGAGACTCAGTTTTCAGGATAAAGATAATGAGTTCTGATTTGAGTATATAGAATTGAGGATTTCTATGGAGCTTCCAAGTGGTAAAGTTGAACGGTAATGTAGGAACGAACTTCAGAGAAATGAGGGCTGGATATATAGGTCAGGGAGCCATCAGCATACAAATGACAACTGAACTAATTGGAACTGATGAGATCCCTAAGCAGGAATGTATATAGAAAGAGAAGAGGGCCCAGGACAGAGCTCTGGTGTACAGCCATAATTAGGGGACAGGGCAGTGATGAGTGTTCAGCAGGGGAGGCTAAGGTCAAGTGATCCAACACATTAGAGGAGGTTCTCACTCAAATTCTATTTAGGAGCAATCAAACAGGGCCAGCCCTCAGCAAAGGTGTTAATGAGGGGCCAGTCATCTCAAAATAAAATTTGTCTCACAGAATATGGAAAGTTGGGTTGTAAAGAGCTTGAGAATGCGAAATGTAAAAAGAATACTAAATATATTTAGTATACTAAATATATACTAAATATATTTGGTATACTAAATACACTAAAATATAATTAGAATACTAAAAATACAATTCTAAAGCTTGAAGGGAACATTGAACAGTTCTCAACATACAATCCTATGATCAGCTGGAATGATAGCAAATGACCACTAGATGACACTATTTGACTTTTGAAGGCTTTAATAAGTCAGTCAACAAGCACGTTGACCTATGTGATAAGCTCTAAAGATACAAAGAAAGGCAAAAACATGTCCTGTGCTCTCAAGGAGTTTATATTCTAATGAGGGAGACAATATGGAAGTAAATACAAAATATATAGAGAACAAATGAAAGTTAATCTCAGAGGGAAGGCACTAGAAAGTGAGGGGTAGGGATGGGTAAGACTGGGAAATGTCTTCTTCAGAATATGATATTTAAACTAAGTCTTGAAGGAATTCAGAGAAACAAAAAAGCAGAGATGAGGAAGTAGAGAATTCCAGCTGTAGAAAAATAGCCAATACAAATGCACAGAGTTGTGAAATGGAGGGTTCTATGTGAGGAACAGCAAATAATCCTATGAGTTGGACCCTAGGGTAAATGGAGGATAGTCAAGTAGGAAACGGATTGGAAGATATGAAGGAGCCATGTTGTAAAGAGCATCAAATGGATGCGGTTCTATGTGATCTTAGAAGTCACAAAATGTCACTGGAGTTCATTGAGGTGACCGGAGGTAGGGCATGGGTAGATTAGTGCTTTAGGAAAATTCCTTTGGCATCTGAGTGGAGGAGGATGGATTGACATGGGAAGAGACTATTGCAATAGTTTAGGAAATGGTGGTAGCTGTATGAGTGGAACTAAAGGGACATATGTAAGAGATGTCCTAAAGGTATTAAAAATAATAATAGCATTTATATATTGCCTTAAGGTTTGCAAACATCTCATTTGATTTCACAACCCTGAAAAGTAGGAGCTATTATTATTCCTTTTTTACAATTAAGGAAAACTGAGGCAAATAGCGGTTAGATGATTTGCCCTACATCTGGAATTCAACATGTCCAAAGTAAAACTCATTATCTACCCCCTTCAAATCCTCTCCTATATCTAATTGTCCTATTAGTCTAGGGAACTTCTATCATCCTAGACACCTAGGCTTACAAAGTCAGTGTTGTCCTCTATGCTCCACTTTCATTTACTCTACATATCCAATCTGTTTTCAAATCCAGCTAGTGTATAGAGCATTACATGTGAATGTCTAGGCATGTGATGAGAGTCTTACAAGAGTGGTGGCTATAGGATTAGGATGTGTCTGAGGTTGGATTTGAACTCATGACTTCTTGGCACCAGCATAATGCTGGTGTTGTGAGGCTGGGTGTCTAGGATGGCAGAATTTCCCTAGACTAATAGTAGAATGAGTAATAGGAGAGGGTCCAGAGGGAGAGATAATGAGTTTTGCTTTGGACATGCTGAGTTTCAGATGTCTACAGGCACCCAATATGAGATGACCAAAAGGCAGTTTGTGGTGAGGGACTGAAACCCAGGAGAGATTTTAGGGCTGGAGATATGGATCAAGTGAGAGAATATAGTAAGAAAGGGGGCTCAGGACAGAGTTTTGAATACTACTACTATAAGCATTTTTTGTGCTCCCAGGTAGGATGAAAGAATTCTGGGTCTAGGGGTGATAGGGACCTCAAAAACCATTGAGTCCAAGGAAACTGAGGCACAGAGAGGGTAAGTGACTTTCTCAAAGTCACACAGCTGGGTCTGTCTGAGGCAGCATCTGAACTCTGGCTTTTAAGTTCATCTATGCTATTTGGCTGCTCTGAAGGTAAAAAGGGAGAAGGAATTCCACAATCCGTTATGGTAATTCAGAGCCGGAGACACCAAGGAGCACAGAGTTAAGGATTTATTTGGGTTGTGGAAAGAATGAGACATAAGGAGTCTGTGTGAAGCATATTTGAGTGTTATTTGTGGGAGGAAGTAGGAAACCTGGAAACTATATAATGAAGGTTATCTTCTCTAGGCCGTCTTCCAAAGCTTATGTTCAGATAGTTAAAGCTGCAATACAAAATGGCAGATCTGGAAGGGACCTTTGAGATGATCTAATTGTTGTTCAGTTGTTTCAGTCCTGTCTGATTCTTTATGACCCCATTTGGGGTTTTCTTGGCAAAAACATTGATTTGCCATTTCCTTCTCCAGCTCGTTTTACAGATGAGGAATCTGAGGTAAAAAGTTAACTAACTTGGTAAGTGACTTGCCCAGGGTCACACAGCTAGTACGTGTCTAAGATCAGACTTGAGCTCAGATTCTCCTAACTCCAGGTCCACTGCTCCACCTAGGCTCTCCAGAAATTGTCTATAACTATCCCTTTATTTTACATATCAGACCTGGGAAATGACTGTCCTGAGGTCACTCAGCACAAGTCAGTAGACAAAACAAGAACTCAAACTCAGGTGTCCTGATTCCTAGGCCTACTGTTTCCATCACACTATGCTGTCTCAGTCTCAATGGAATGATTATCAAAGCATGGAGAGACTTTCTTGTGAGGGAGTCCCATATTAAGGCCTTAGAGACTGCACCAATGACTTAATATGAGGTTAGTAGCCAGTTACCCATTAAGGTCCTAAAAGAGGGGTTTAAAACTGATAGCTTTATTCAATAAACCCATATTTTAAGTACCTACTACATACTAGTCCCTGGGTTATGCTCTTGGAATACAAACATAAAAGTGAGACAGCCTCTGCCCTCCAGAAACACATGTTCTATAAGGGGGATATAACAAATAATTGGGAATGATGGACAGGGAAGGAAGCGAGTCTAGAATCTAGATAGTCACAGGGAGAGTGTGTAGAGTGATGGGACAAGTTCATTGGCATAAATGAATGAATGAAAAGCATGTATTAAGCAGTTACTATTAGCTAATCAGTGCACCGGGATAAAAATACAAAACAAGAGCTTATATCTTAATAAAGGAAATAAGAAATTTAAAGGAATGGTCTCCAGGGAAGAGTAGAAGAGTGCATTGATCTGAGAAATGTCGGGGAGGATTAACAGAGTCAGAAAGGAGCAAATTGGAATGTCCTTTCAAGTTCCCGGAGCAAAAAGTAGAAAGGGATAGGGATGGTGTTTGGGGAATGGGGAATGTAGTGAGTAGCAGGGTAGATGTCAAGAAGATAGTTGGGAAGGGTGATGGGATGAGATGGGAAATGTGATCTGTAGTATAGTAATATTGATTTTGGTTATTGTCTCCTGAGCAAGACAAGATTAGTGAAGGAGTGACAATAGCAGGGAATATGTTGATATAGAGTGTGACTGAATGGGATTATAATCTTGGTTGAAGAAATTTGCTGGGGGTCAAAGGGAAACACATGTTTTGGAGTAGAGGGAGCTTCTGGGAAGATAAGGTCCAACGGACACGCCAGTGCAGTCAGGAGGCAGAAAGAGGTCCCTGGGAGATAGGACAAGAATGGCATATGGACAGAGGAAGAGAACACCAAGGCTCTGCCATCACATATGAGAAAGAAACTCAAGTAAACACTGACCTGGGGTTCCTGGACCCCTAGAATAGCACATTCTACCTCTCAGGGACCTTTAACAATGAAGGCTCAGAAATATGGTTTTACAAAGAGAAGGAGCTTGAATGAAATCACAGACTACTAGAACTTTGAATAAGAACAAGACCTTGCATACCACCTGTTCTAATTCCCTCATTTTACAGATGAGATCATTAAGGCCCAGAGAGAAAGGCAATGACAGAGATAGAACTGGAAACCAGGCATCTGGATTTTTAGTGCCATCTACCATACCATATTGCCTCCACCACACCTGATTAAAATAGGAAAGTAGACATGGTAGAAATGCACATAATGATGAACACCAATAGTCATTTGGATGGAGAACAGACAACTTTACTGGGTTACTATTTCATTTCCATCCTCTATTTTGTGACTTTTATTTATCCTCCATGAGAGTCAACTGAATCCTTCAGGGCTGACTGTGGCTCTTCTTCTTCTTCTTTGTAATTTAGTTCATGAGGGAGTCATGGGCATGACAGAGTCTGGGGAAGAAGAGTTAAGGATCAAGACTTTGGAAAGGATTCATCTTTGTATCTCCTAAAATAGTAGGAACGTAATAAATGGTTGTTTGGATACATGGATGGATAAATGGGTAGATGGATGGATATGTGGATGGATGGATGGATTGACAAATCGATAAATAGATAGATGGTGTAAATTAATGACTTACAAAGTACAGAACCTTTTGTTTCAAAGGATCTAATTTCCAAATAGTCTCCCTAACCTCTCACAAGTGCTGATTCTATAGACGATATTAGGTTAGGCATTTTGATTTTCCAAGCCCCCTCATACAAAAAAAAAAATTGGAGTTTTGTCTATGCTCTCCCTTAGGAATGCCATCTTCTACCTTCTTCCACTCAACCAAATTTAGCTTTTAGGATGCAAATCAAATCCCATTTCCTCCAGGAAGATCACTGCTAGTGATCTCCCCTTTCAGAAGTCTTGTATCATAGACTGACCCATAATCCAACACTTGATGTTACACTAATCTCTCTTGCTCTATAACGGATTCAGGTGAGGCTGTCCGTTCTATTCAACTAAACCCTTCAAGGTCAGAAGGCTTACTTTTCCCTTGTTTGTATCCTCCCAGCATTTAATACACGTGTGGACATACAGTATCAGTTCAGTCAATACTTGTTAACCTGACCTGAATTCACAGAGAAGATGGTGTGATAAAATCAGAAATGCCCTAGACCATGAGATGAGGCTGAGGTTCCAATCCCAATTCTGCCACTGACTCTATGACATTGGGTAGGTCAGTTACCCTCTCTGAGTCTCAGTTTCCTTATCTTTATAATGACCTAGTTGAGGTGAGATGATCTCAAGGTCCCTTTAAGCTTTAAAATCTTAACTTTTATGATCCTAGTCATAAAACTCCTTACCTGCTCAGTCTCCCCATCATTGCTGCTGCTGCTGCTGCTCTCACTCTCACTCCCAGGAGGACCTTGGGATGAAGCTGTTCAAATTGTTCAGTTTTGCAGGATACTCTATCAAGCCCTTTTTTATCCATCATGAGTCTTTCTTCTCTCCCACCTTAAAAGCAACTCCCTTCCCCATCCCATCTTCTGGAAGAGTCCCAGAGAAGAAGTCTGTTGTAGTGGATAGTATTGCATTTGATGTCAATAAGACCAAGACTTAAATCCCTACCTCTGAGGTAGCCATGAGACCATAACCAAGACATTCAACCTTTCTGAGCCTCAGTTTGATTACTTAGTTAAAAAAAAATAGGTGGGGATAGTAAAATCTGCAGTGCTCACAGGGTTGTTCTGGCATTCAAATCAGACAATATATGCAAAGCACTATGTAAATTTATTTTAAGAGAACTAGATTCTGTCAAAGGATATGAACAGGCAGTTTTCAGAGGAGGAAATTAAAACTATTTATGGTCATATGAAAAAATGCTTTAAATTACTATTTATTAGAGAGATGCAAATCAAAACAACTCTGAGATACCATATTACACCTCTTAGATTGGCTAATATGACAAAACAGGATGATAAATGTTGGCGATGTGGGAGAGTTGGAACACTAATGCATTGTTGGTGGAGCTGTGAGCTGATCCAACCATTCTGAAGAGCAATTTGGAACTATGCCCACAGGGCTACAAAAATGTGCATACCCTTTGACCCAGCAATATTCTTCTAGGATTGTATCCCCAAGAGATCATAAAAAATGGGAAAGGGTCCCACATGTACAAAAATATTTATAGAAGCTCTCTTTGTGGTGGTCAAAAATTGGAAATCAAGGGGATGCCCATCAACTGTGGAATGACTAAATAAATTGTGGTATATGAATGTAATGGAATACTATTGTGTTGTAAGAAATGATGAACAAGAAGACTTCAGAGAGGCCTGAAAAGACTTACATGAATTGATGTAGAGCAAAAGGAGCAGAACCAGGAGAACTTTGTACACAGCAACAACCACAGTGTGCAAGGATTTTTTTTCTGGTAAACTTAGTACTTCATTGCAATGCAAGGACTTAAAAAATTCCCGATGGCCTCTTAAGGTAAAATGCCTTCCACATCCAGAGAAAGAACTATGGAATTCAATCACAGAATGTAGCAGATCATTTTCTTTTTTATTATGTTTTGGTTTATTTTATGATTTCTCCCATTCATTTTAATTCTTCTATGCGACATGACTAAGGTGAAAATGTATTCAATAGCAGTGTATGTGTAGAACCTATATAAAATTGTATGCCATCTCAGGGAGGGAGAGGGAAGGGAAGGAAGGGGAAAATCTAAGTTATATAGAAGTGATTGTAGAACACTGAAAATAAATAAAATTTTAGAAAAAGAGAGAACCAGATTCTACTCTTGGCTTTATTACCAACTTACTATGTGATCTTGGGTTAATCATTTCCCTTCTGAACTTCAGTTTCCTCTGTAAAATGAGAGGTTTGAAAAGAAAATAATCTACAAAATCCTATCCAGCTCTGACTTTGTTTCAGTTTCTGAAGTCTTTTCCAGCTCTGGCATTGACCTATGATCCTATGACCTTACTAGAAAGATTTCTAAGAGCTCGTTGATGGTTCCTGAATGTCAATGATCTGTTCTCCTATCCCAGGTGGGTGGCACAGAGACCACCTCCTTATTTAAAGGAGAAGCAGGGATCCCAAAATGCTTAACAACCCATTGAATGGCTTAAAAGGCAAGAGAAAGAACTATTATTGTCAACCTAGGTGAGGAAAACTAGAGAAGACTTCACCTTCATGCAGGGTGGGAAACCCATATTCAGTTAAAGATTAGTTCAGTTAAGTGGGCAAGTCCAGGGACTCAGTAACATCATCCAGGCACAGGTTCCTGGCTGTGGTATAGGCTATGGTCTTTTACACTCACATAGTACAGTCACCACAGAGATCCCTCCAATCAAGTGAAGGCAGTCCTGGCTCAACAAATGAAAGCAATAAGGCAAATGATGAGGACAGTCCTGGCCTTTGCTTCCCTGGTGCTGACTACCTGTGTTCACCCTTAGTTCAAGCTTCTGCTGATGCTATTGCTGCTGCTGTATACCACCCTTCTTACATTTTACCTTCCTCTTCTCTTTTTCCTGATCTTTTTCCTTGTACTTGTCATCTACTTTGCCAAACCCTGCAGATGGAGGCAGGGCTATGTCAAGGAAAGCAGAAAGAAAACTCCAGTGGAAAGAGAGCTAGATTTAGAACAAAGACTTCTATTTAAATATAGGTTCTGCCTCTTCCTGCCTGCATGACCTTGGGTGAGTCATTTAATGTCTCTGGGCTTCAGTTTCTTCAGCCCTAAAATGAAAGAGTCAGACTAGATGACCTTGAAGTTTCCTACCAGGTGTGACTCCATGATTGAATGCTATAAGTGAGGCTAGTCTGCTTGGCCCACATGTAAAAATCTACTTCAGCTCGTGGAACTTAAGAACTATGAGGAATCTTAAAGATCATCTGGTGGTCCAACACACTTTATATTACAAATGAGAAAACTGAAGCCCTGAGAAGTGAAGTAACTTATTCAGGATCACATAGGTAGTCAGTACCATGTCCTCTGACTCGAGATTCTGTGTAATCTCCACTATCTCCACATTGCTTACTCCCAGCCCTTCTTCTAAATTAGGAGGCATCTTGGCATAGAAGAAAGAACATTAAAATTGAATTCAGGAGACCTAGGTTCAACATGGACAGGCTAGATAAATCATTTCTTTTTCTGGGCCTCAGTTTCCTTCTCTGAAAAAATAAGTGAATCAGATGCTGTGATCTAGAAGTGGTATCTAGTAGAATGTGAGGTCCTAGAGGGTCAGGCCAGTTTCATCTTAATCTCAGTATCCCTAGTGTCTAGCACAGTACCTTGCACATAGTGGGTGCTTAATAAATGTTTCTCAAAATGAATTAGGTTTGAATTAAATGAATTAGAAATGTCAGTTCTGATATTTCTTTTTTCATAATTCCTTGAAATTTCAACCCTTCAGGAATGTTCCAGATCTTAGCATAATTTCCTGTTGATCCTCACCTCCCTTCATTTCCTCCCAAAATACTAACAGACCTAAGACCATCCTGAGAAAAGTTGTAAATATTTGCTTTAAGAATCTGACAAAAATGGGTGCCCTCAAAACTCAAATTTCAAAACAGATGCCATCTTGCTTGAGATTCCCGTTGTCTGCGGATAGAGACCTGCTTGAAAGACAGCCCAGTACAGGGTGTTGGGAACAAGGACCTTTGAACACACACCACTGTGACCACCAGCTCCTCAAGTTCCATGAGTGAATCCACCTAAAACCATATCAGCCTATATGGTCCAGTGTAGTGGGTCTCCAGCTCTTTTTCCCCTCATTCAACCCCTCTATGAGCTTCAAGGCACTCCAAGCAGATGACTGATTCTGTAGCTAAGAGAAAGACAGGGAGGCAAATGTGCATTAGAAAGCTTTCAAATTAATTGTACAGCTGAAGGAGGGCATCATAGAATTCTCTAGCCATTCCATTAGAATAGGGGAACCATTCTTCATGACGTTTTTGTAATGTCCTTATGACTCTGGGAAAGGCATTTGCATCTCTGGGCCTATTTGCCCAACAATGACATGGAGAATATGTTTGATTAGTTGGTTTCCAAAATACCTTCCACTCTGATGTACAATGTGCTAAAATCTCTTCTATCTCTGAAATGCTATGGCTCTGTATAACTCTGGGCAAAATGCAGGTTGAAGGAGTCTGGGCCTCAGTTGAGACCTTTTGGCAACTAATAGCATCTTCTACCACCCACTGCCCAAAAATACAGTCTCCTTTCTTCCATTCAAGGAATATAGTCAGACTATTTAATGAACATTGCCTCTTGGTTGGTAGAGAAGGCTGAAAGTGATGCAACAGGAGCAGAAGATGGATAAAGGACATTACTCCCATTGTAGCTGGTTGTCTTTTTGAAGAGGCACTACAATCTACCAGAGCTGGGATGTTCTCACACAATCAAAAAAAGAAAGCATTGGCAATTCCCTTCCTCAAAAGAAAAGAAGGATTCTGATCACTGTTTGCAGCAAAAGAAATGATAAGAGGCTAGAAACAGGAAGGGACAGAAATCTCTTGAATATCAAAGTAACAGAAGTAAGTCTAGTTTTTCTCCAATTTTGCCCTGAGATGGGGTAAGGGAAAAGAAGGATTTATGTCTGGATCCAGGTTAAAGCCTACCTTTTGTAACTTCCTTACATTCTAGGGAGATTTTTAACTCAGGATGAAGTTCTTAAACCAATTAGATGGAACCATTTTTTAAATGACGGGACTTTCTTCTGTGTCTTGGTCACTGGAAACATACTCTTACCCTCCCCTGCTTCTATTTTAATACCTACTTCCCCCTATCTAGGGTCAAGAGTTTTCAGTCAGGGGCAGCAAAAACCAAGAGAAAAGAAGAAACATTCGCTTACCTTGCTGAGATGTAGAGAGATGAGTTGCTATCTCCACAGCCAGATGGCAGACGTTTCCTCAATGCTGGTTTTGTCCTTTTATACTGTCTCCTCCAGATCTCTTCTTTCAAGAGTAGAAAAACTGGCTCTCAGCATTCTGAGGAATCTTAGGTGAGAACTGATGTTCCTATGAATGCCTTGGGTGTAAGCCCTCCTCCTCCTTTTTCACTGCCTTACTTTCCTCAGACCACCAATTATGTTCCAAGTATGACACATCTCAAAATGAACTAATTAAGAAATTCTGGCCAAAAGCACCTGAGGGACTGTCTGTCCCTTTGAGCATCTCATTTACACATTTCAGTTAGCAATAGAATTTATTAGAATGAACTCTTCTCACTCAATCTCTTTGCTGGGACAAGTGCACAGTGGGAAATGGTCAATTAAAACACATAAAACAGCTGTAGCAATTATAACAGTATCTAAACCAAGGCAACTGGGGTGTAATTGAAAGTGATGAATTTAGAATCAGAAGAGATGAGTTCTAATCCTACCTTAGTCACTTCCAAGATATGTGACTTTAGGAAAGTCATTTCTCCTCATTGAACCTCAGTTTCTTCATATGTAAAATGGTGATAATTAATAATAGTGATGATGATTGAACTGCCTATCTCACAAGGTTGATGGGAGAAAGTTCACTTTATGAGCTGCAAAGTACAAATAGAAATGTCAGCTGGTTTTTATTTCCTTTAATGATCATCAAGTAAGTAGAATCTCCTTTAGGGAGAGCACTATCTCATTTCTTTGAACTTGGCATAGTGCCTGACACATAGTAGTATTTAATTAATGATTATTGAGTTGATTTGACTTGACTTGAAATAGCTGTTTAAGCTTTAGGATATTCCAGAGGTCCGTCTCTGACCACTCACTCTCCAAAAGCCTAATCAGGAAGTAAAGATGGTGGTGGCCTCAGTTTTCTGTGCAGACATGATGATAGGCTGTTCTATCCTCGAAGAGAGAGGTCAATGGTAGAAAATGCTCCAGTGCCTTATCTTCCTTCCCCTTCTCTCAAGATGATGGGGGAGAAACTGATTCTGGTCATTGCTCCCCCTCCCATCCAGCCCCTAACCATCAAAGAAAAACCCTTAGAAACACACAATAAGGAAAAGAAGAATTAAAGAGGAGAGAGATCCAGGGATAAACTGAAGCCAGCTTGAATCAACTCAAGAGGAAAATTTTCAGTGTAAACAACCTCTCAGAAATCAGCAAATGCTACAAATTGGAGTTTAATTTGTTGTGATTGCCTAGACCTAAGAAAGCGAAGGAGAAAATGTTAACAATGCAGGTTAAATAAAAGTGTGCCAGGTGTACATTTTTTTTCAGAGCCACTTATTAAACATTTGCCAGCATACCCCTGGAGAAATCAAGATGTGTCAAAAGAGGATAGGAAGCTTTACAGGGACTTTCCTGGGCCCTATGTTCTCTTTTTTGTTTTGTCTTCACCTGTTGGAATGTAAACTTCTTGACAGAAGGGACCATCTTGTTTTCTTGTTTTTTTATTCCCTGCATTTAGCTCAGCATCTGGCACATAGGAGGCAATTAATAAATGCAATTTAACTAGTCAATGTCCTTCCTAAATTGTGATACTCAACATTGATCACAATACTCAGAACTGGTCACAATACTTCAGATGAGATATGATTAAAATAGAGGATAGCTGGGAAGCTTCCCTCCTTTTTGAGGGAGGTTAGATTAGGTTAGATTGATACAATCTAATAGACTATTAAAGTATTTTGCTTTAGAGTGGACATGTTGGTTGGTTGGTTATTGTCCTTCATTCTCAAAGAGGACCAAAATGGCATCACCGTGATAAAGTGAAATTTCATTGTGTCTGACTGTGACTGATCAGACCAATATGAGCTCGGAATGCTCTACCACAGGTTGGGCAGAGATAGTCCATGTGAATATTTGAGATGGATACTCCAAACTTGCACATCCTACATTTACTTTGTGCTGTCTCAATTCTGCTTTGCTCATAGAGCACAGCACCCTTTCTGATGTGGGCATGCCATGCTGAATGGTCTGGTGCCAATGTCTCCCATGTCACACAGTCAAATTCAAAGTTCTTGAAAGAGACCATAAGAGTGTCTTTGTACCGCTTCTTCTGACCACCATGTGATCACCTGCCCCACATGAGTTTTCCATAAAATACTCTTTTTGGCAAGCATACATTTTGCATTCGAACATTTTGCAATCGAACATTGTTCGATGCCAGCCCATCAGAGTTGCTTTCTCTGAAACATAGTTTGAATGGTTGGCAGTTCAGCTCTAGCAAAGACTTCAATGTCTGCTACCTTATCCTGCCAGGTTATCCTCAGAATCTTCCTAAGACAGTTCAATGGAAGCAATTAAGTTTCCTAGTATGGCACTGGTAGACTTCCCATGTTTCACTATCATCCTACAATGAGATCAGCACAACGGCTCTGTAGATCTTCAGCTTGGTAGTCAATCTAATACCTCTCCTCTCCCAAACTTTTCTTCAGAACCTCCCAAACACTGAGCTAGCCCTGGCAACGCGTGCATTAACCTCATTGTCAATGTGTACATCCCTGGAAAGTAAACTACAAAGGTAAGTGAACTTATCCACAGCATTCAAAACTTCTCCATTTGTTGTAACCAATGTTTCCACATATGGATGGTGTGTGTGATGGTGGCTGATGGAGCACCTGTGTTTTCTTGGTGTTAATTATTTAGGCAAAATTAGCACAGGCAGTAGAGAATTGATCCCTACTTTGTTGCATCTCAGTTTCAGAGGCTGCATTGAGCGCACAGACATATGCAAACAGAAAATCACATACATACCAACACTCCCTCAACTTTGGTCTTGGCTGGTAGTCTTTTCAAATTGAAGAACTTGCCAACAGTACAGTACTTGACCTTGATGCCATGTTCATCCTCACTGAAAGTATTTGACAACATGACGGAAAACATCATGCTAAAAAGCATGGGAGCAAGCACACAGTCCTGTTTCACTCCATTGGTGACTGGAAAGACACGAGAGCATTGTCCACTATCCAGAACTCAGGCAAACATGCCATCATGAAATTGACACACAATATTGATGAACTTCTCTGGGCAACCAAATTTTGACATAATTTTCCACAAGCCCTCATGACTAACAGTGTCAAAGGCCTTGGTCAGATATATAAGCATTGTGTACAGGCTTCTGTTCTGCTCCTGGCATTTCTCCTGGAGTTGTTGGGCAGCAAACCCCATATTGACTTCCCCTAGGCCCTTTCTGAAGCCACACTGGCTCCCAGGTATATGACCATCTTCCAGGTGAAGGATCAGCTTATTAAGGAAGATCTAGCAAGAACTTTGCCAGCAATGATTAAGAGAGAGGCCCCTATGATTGTCACAGGACAATCTATTCCCTTTACCTTTATAAAGATGGACAATGGAGGCATTTTTGAACTTCTGGAGGATAACCTTCTCTTGCCATATAACCTGGAAAATTTCAGTCAGCTTTTGTAAGAGCAATGGTCTCCCTACCTTGTAAATCTCAGCTGGAATAGAATCAGCACCAGGTGCTTTGCCACATGAAAGGAGTCTAATGGCCCTCAAAACCTCTTCTTCACTTGGAAGTTCAACTAAGGAGGGATTGACTTCAACCTGAGGTAAACAGTCAATGGCCTCAGTATTGACTGATGATGGTCTGTTGAGGACACTGTGAAAGTGTTCAGCCCATCTCTCTAGGATCATGTTCTTATCACTAATCAATGTGGCTCCATCAGCATTGAGTAGTTGTGATGTACCATAGATTTTTGGTCCATAAATAGCTTTCAGGGAATTATAAAAGCACTTTGGATTGTTACTATCAGCATAAAATTGAATTTGTTTGCTAACTTGGAGGGAAAGTTGAGCCAATATATAGTTGGAAACAATGGAGCACATAAAGAGTGGAGAACTTTCAGAGATTTGGTGTGCAGCACTGTATTTGCCCATCTGGGTCAAAACACTCACAACACTAAGACTGGTTTGATGAAAATGATGGGGAAATTTAGAAGCTGCTAAATGAAAAATGAGAACTCCACAGGATATATACCAGGAAGATAGTTCATCCACCTCTGAGAAGGCAGCATTTAATTCCATCAAAAGCAAAGTACAAGCAAAGCTAAGAGAGATGCAGGATTCCTGGATCAGTAACAAGGCAGATGAGTGGACATATGAAAGAGTTTTGTAATCCCATATCATCTCACCATTGCCCTGTCAGGTAAGTCTTTTCTTCAGAATTTCAAAGATCTGCGATTTCATATATGTGGCAACTCTCATCAAGGATGCAGATAACCAGTCCCTCAGTAGTGGACATTTAAGACTTACTGTGGCTCTTTGGGGAGGGACAAGGTCTAATGAGAGAATAGAATAAATAGGGGGCAGGATAGGATGGAGTGAAATATAGTTAATCTTTTACAACATGACTATTATGAAAGTCTTTAGCAAAACTACACATATATAGCCTATATTGAATTTCTTGCCTTCTCAGTAGGCATAGGTGGGGAGGGAGGAAGGGAGAGAAGTTGGAACTCAAAGTTGTAAGAATGAATGTTGAGAGTTGTTTTTGCATGCAACTGGGAAATAAGAAATATAGGTGATGGGGTATAGAAATCTATCTTGCCCTACAAGAAAAGAGAGAAAAATGGGGATAAGGGAAGGGAGCAATGTGATAGAATAGAAGGCAGATTGGGGTAAGGGGTAATCAGAATGCATGGTGTTTGGTGGTGGGAGAGGGGAGAGATGGGGATAAAATGTGGAACTCAAAATCTTATGGAAATGAATGTTGAAAATTAAAAATAAATAAATATAAAGAAAGGGTTATTGTGGCTTTAAAAATGTGTCCACCTGTAGTTAGTGAGCCTCTCTCCATACTTAACTAGTCTATTCCTTAAAAATCAGAAGAAAAATCCAGTTCTGAGTCTATTATTTAGGATCATAGGATAGATTGTAAACAATAAACCAAGAAGCAGCTAGAATTGATGGAAAACTAGAAACTGGGCAACTAGGTGGCTCAGTGTATACAGTAGTAGACCTGGAGTTAGTAAGACTCATCTCCTAAGTTCAAATCCAACCTTAGACACTTACTAGCTATGTGATCCTGGTCAAGTCACTTAACCCTGTTTGCCTTGGTTCCTTATCTGTAAAATGATCTGGAGAAGAAAATGGCAACCACTCCAGTATCTTTTCCAAGTAAACCTCAAATGGATCACAAAGATACAGACAGGAAACGACTGAACAACAACAGAGTTTGTCTAGTCCCCTCCTTTTTTTAGCTGAGAACAAGGCCTAGAGAAAATAAGTGACTTGTCCTAGTACACACAAGCAGTAAATGGTAAATACAGTATTTTAATTTAGTTCCCATGCCTCCAAATTTAGCACTCATTCAATAACACCACAAAAACCTCCAAAAGTTTCTGGTCCATCATCCTGGCCTTTAGAAAGCCAAGGTCATCGTCATTCCACAATGAAGTATCAAAAGGAAACAGGGTCACAAACAGGAAGTGACTTGTCTGCAGTCATATGACCCTGGAAATGAGAATGTAACCTGCTTGGCCTTTGAGTTCCAAAGCTGCCAGACAAGAGCTATGGGCCTGGCAGAACTGAGCTGTAACCTCCTGCAGAGCGTTCTTACATCCTGAGAAATGATTTTTAGATGAGCAGTATTTATGTTTTTTACTCTTTGTGTCTGCTTCTTCTCATCTGTACTCCCATTATCACCACAGTTGTCTTAAACAGCACATTTCTCGACCGTGACCTTCTTATATCCTTAGAAGCCCCGGTAGCATTGTGCAGTAAAATGTAACTATAATAGAATAGGGGTCCATTTAATCATACATAAGGGACTCTATGGACTGTATTGTATATTGACTTAGTATTAAAATGGAATATTATTTGTGCTTATTTTTTAAAATTAATTTTGCTAAATATTTCCCAATTATATTTTAATCTAGTGTGGGCCATACTTGGGAATGTTACAGGATAATGCAAGCTGGATGTTTGCTACACCTCTGGTGTAGTGAAAAAATCATTAGACTTCTCTTCCATAGTAGCTCTAAGGTCAAAATAAGGTTCAATCCCTTTGTGACCTCTGACCAAAACAAGAATTATTTCAATGATCCTTTCCACTTATGAAGGAAAATTATGTCTTCTCTTCCTTCTAAGGAGCTGAGGCAGAAGTACAACGTCCACTCCTTACCCATTTGAAAAGATGATGAAATCCAGGTTGTTTGAGGACACTACAAAGGATAGCAAATTGGCAAGGTAGGCCAGGTTTACAGAAACAAATATGTAATCTACATTGTGTGTGTGCAACTGGAGAAGGCTAATGGTACAATTGTTCATGT